>PVKM010007492.1:0-41337 GCA_004027735.1 Carollia perspicillata | reverse complement strand
GCCACTCTTCATGTGTTCAACATATAAGCCAGCATCGCCATGTGCCAGGCGTAGAGCTAGGCGAGGAACACAGTGGTAAATAAAAGGGATGCTGGCGCTTCTTCTGTGGAGCTTACAATCTAGGAGAGACACATAAACATACGTGGCCACACTGTCAGCAGTACTACAAAAAAAATAAATACTGGGATGATGAGCGTCTTCGGACCTAATGTAGATTGGGAGGTAGGAAGAATTGACCAGCCTTCTGGGAGAGGGAAATATTTAAGCTGAGACCTGAGGATGAGAAGTCAGCTAAGCCGAAATTAGAGACACTGTTTGGGGAGGAGGAGTCACATTTCCTTTTTCTTGCTGTGAGAGGCCAGCCGTTCCTTCCTTTGCCACAGTGGGATAACGTGTAGTTTCTCAAATAAGTGCATTCGATCAGATGGTGTGTTGGGAATGTCTTCGTGCACAGCGTCTACACGCATCTAACATACAGGCCACCCCTCCCTACATAGAGGTCAAAGACAGGGGAACTTACAAGACTAGGCTTGGGCAGCAGCAACATGGGTAGCTCTCCACCTCGAGCCACTAGAATCTTAACAATTTATACAGAGGCCTTAACTGGCTTCAGTCACATACAGCGACAGATATTCTCAGCTACGCTTTACTCTCGCTAGGCTGTGTCCTGGAGGCAGCCTCCAGCACAGGGAAGGCTGGCACTGAAAGCACGTTCCAAGGGCAGGGGTGGGGACTCCTTGATTGCAGGAGTCCTGCTAGTGGGTTGACCTGAGGTCACATCCTTTCTGTCACCTCCTCTAACACCAACCCCCTCTCTTTCTGGGTCTGATGGTCCCCACAGCACTCTGCCCTTACCTCCTCCTCCGACCTTGATTGGGAAGGTACCTGGACCTCGGAATACTGTTTTTATTCCTTTCTTTCCTTAAACATTATTTCTAAGATGATTAAAAAGTAGAGTACCAAAAGTAAAAGTACCCAGAATATTTGTAGAGCAACTGTTTAAACGTTATATAATGTAGTGATTGGAAGTGCCTTTCCCCACAACCCTTCCCCTGACTTCAATCTTATTTTCATGACCCTCTTGCTCCTGGTAACACATTGAGTATTTCTTTCTCCATTTCTTCCCATTTACTCAAACCTGATTGTTTTCGCAAGACTTTCTTATCACATTTCAAATGTCAAAATTCCAAGTATGTATATTCTTAAAATGTGTGTATAATATCACCTGTTTTCACAAAGGGATAAAAGCTACCATATTTTTTTTAATGTTCTATTATCAGCCCCGTATTTTCCTCACAAGGGGTTTGGAATGAAAACCTTGTGAAGAGATTCTGAACTGATGAAAGACTTAGACTGGCAGCAAGATTACTGGTGAGCAGCAATCAGCCATCCAGGACAGACCAATTTCTTCCAGGATTAACTGTCCTCCGTGTATCCGTGTAACATTTACACTCCAGATTGCACTCCGGATGGTAGAGTTTAAGTTTTAAAATGCAGTGAGTGCTATATTGTGATAATTTGTTTGGAAAACGAAGAGGAATTAAGGTATGTTAGTGTAACAAATGGCTAAGTATCTAACTTAATCTAAGAAAAGGTTAACTATGAGTTAATTAAATGCAATGAATTAAGGAGAGAAAAGCACCAGAAATAATCCTATGATTAACATACTTAATAAGAACCCTCAAAGATGCAAGGAACAGAAAAGTTTAGTAAACAATATCAGCTTGTGAAAGCCTTTGTTATCTATTATCATGGAGGGAAAATGAGACAGAAGAACAGGCTTAAAGTCACTAGAACAAATTAGGTTAAGAACTCAAGCAAAACAAATTGATTAATGTCAGGATAATTCCAAGGCCAAAAAGCATGTAAGTGCACAATGTTTTATGTGCACTTTCAAATATTTCTCCAAATTGCTCTCCTTTTAAATTCTCATTGCCCAAAACAAACCTGAACTGTATTGCAACTTCCCCCATCCCACATTCTCACTTATTACACTAACCAAGCAAAGCCAATTTAATTGTTCGGTTTAAATTCCCAAGTGTTTTTGTGATCCATGCACCATTTTACCTTGAGAATAGCGGGTTTTTGCGTGGAAAGTTTACATTACAACCAGCACAAGGGTGTAGCTGGAAACCTGCAGTAGTTTTTTGGCTTCACCCCTGAAATAAAGACAGCACAGAGGAAATAAACTGCAGTTCCCGCGAGTTACCACCAGAGGGGGAGCGTGAGCCACGCAGGAGCAGAGCCAGACAAAACCCATGTTATTAAAAGAGCAGTTGAAAAGACAAACGTTTACCTTACTTATGCACGTACTTTTGAAATATAGATGTTTATTTATAACTCAATATTTAATATATACAAATAAGGTGTAAAGAAAACCCCTATGTGCCCTACTTAGGTTAAGAAATAAGACATAACTAATGTGGTACAGCAAAGCCCCCTGGGTATTATTCCTCATCAACATTCCGCCAACCCCAGGAACAAACACAAAACAGGCATTTCTCACTCCATGTCTTTTTTCGTACTTTTAACGACGTCTTTTAATGAACAAAAATTTTATTGTGTGTTAATACATTATGTTTATCAACCTTTTCTTTATAGTTTGTCCCTTTTATTAGATTGCTCTGTTAAACACCTCCATATCCTGAAGATATAGCCTCACTTCCATTTGATTTTTTAATTTTTAAGTTGTTTTTCATATTTACCTTTAATCCACATGAAAATTATATTTATTCATGGTGTGAGATGGAGAGCTAATTGTCTCCATAGAGATTAACAATTCCCTGAGGACCATTTCTGAATTATCCATAAGTATGAAATCCAACTGTATCGTAGTATCGCAGCTCCAAGTAATGCCTGGGTCTGTTATTCTGTTCTGTTAGTATGTGTCTACCCGTAGCCCAGTAACACATTGTTTCACGTACCTCAAATTCATACCCAGTCACTACTCTTTGCTCTTCTACTTCAACTTGGATTTGTCTATTTTTAGCTATGAGCTTCTGTATTAATTTACTTTAATTTGAAGCATTTTAGCATACACACTTTGTATACATTCTTGGAATTTCAAGACCCAGAGTCTTTGCACGTGTCTTAGTCTGCACCGTTTGACTCTTGCTCGGGTTGGCTTATTTCCTCACACATTCTAAGATTTGCTATATGTTTTTATGAATTCAAATTTGGTTGAACTTTAAATTTGGGAATCTCCAGTTGCCTGAACTGAAATGCTTTGCCTTGCTTTTTGTCAAGTGCTAGGGGGCACCTACCAACCTGAAAATATTTCAACTTACTGTACTTTCTTGCATTGGGATTTCTAGCCTCGAAGTATGCTGAAATTCAAATCCTGGGGCCACATGATAGTAGCACTGTGGTGCAGGACACTAAAGAAGACTATTAATATTAACACGATTTCTTTTTAATCCAGTATCAGCGAAGACAGACTGATTTTCTTTCTTACTGGTTCACTTTACCAGCATGCAGATTTTTCTAAATTCATCTTTTTAACTGAAGACCTGGTGCTCTGGCTGGTGTAGCTCACTGGATTGAGCGTGGGCCTGCGAGCCAAACCACCAGGGTTCGATTCCCAGTCAGGGCACATGCCTGGGTTGCAGGCCAGTTCCCAGCAGGGGACACATGAGAGGCAACCATACATTGATATTTCTCTCCCTCTCTCCTTTCCTTCCCCTCTAAAGATAGATAAATAAAATCTTTTTTAAAATAAATAAATAAAAAATAAAGACTTGGGTTAACGGGGGTTTGTGAATCTCGGCTCACCCACCTTGTCAGGTTGCAATTCTGTGCCTCTGGAGCTTTTTTACCCAGCAAAGCTCCGGGTCTCTGAGTGAGAGACCGAGGTCTGGCCCACCCAGGCTGCTGTGCTGGCTGCCACACTGCATCCAGCCCCGTGCTGTTTTGTTATGAAGGGTGATGATTTTGTTGTTGTTGTTATTTTTCTGCTTATTTATTCATTAAGGACTACTTCCCTTAATTTCTTCTAAGCGCAGCAACACATTTAAGAGTATGTTTACTCTCATTCATCTAGCATTTGTGTCTTTCGACCTGGGAGTGTATTTCAGAATATCCACTCTTGTTAGACTACCGGCAATGGAAAAGTCAAGAGTTCATTTTTTAATTTACATTCTGTATCAGGACTACTTGCAGATTTACAATTTATCCTCTGACAAACATTTGTGGTGTTTCTGTTAGTTAATTTTTAAACGACTTTTTTTTTTACCAGAGTAAGACAGGCATACCATACTAAAAGTCATACAGCCAAAAACCAAACATTTGTCCTCTACTTTCTATGATCTCAACTCCTGCCTTTGAAAAGCAACCATTTTAAAATCTTAAAAATCTTTAACGCTACTATCTGTATTATTTAACTCCCTTTAAAAATGATTTCTACCAATACTCCCTGATTTATTAATTTTGCATATTACATATTGACCGCTTATAACGGAAGATGGGGTTTGCTTCCTGCGTCTTCCTTGCAGCTATATCCTAGTTTTTAGTAAACATATTTACTGCTGTGTGAAGTAGTGTACTACAGTAATGTTTTCTTGTTTCGCCTGGAGGAAATTTTTTTTTTTTTAGAGAGAGAGGGAACCATTGATTTGTTGTTCCGCTTGTTCATGCATTCACTGATTCACTGGTGGATGGACCTTCACCGGGGAGGGAACCTGCAACACGTGCACATCGGGACGACAGTCCAACCAGCCGAGCTACCCGCCCAGTGCTGGAGCGAAATACTGTCTCACTTGTTTTATTTACTCCATTTCCCATAAACAGTTTCCCTCGGGCCTCTTTATTACATGGTCCTAGTTGTCAAATTATTATTTACATTTTTTTACCCTTGAGAAACTTCCTCCTAAAATTCTCCTTCGTTGTATTTTGTGGCTTGGTTGTTTCCAGACTTCCCATGCAAGCTGTCTTCTAGAAGCTTTTGTTTGCTACTCTCTGGTAGTGAAACCCCATTTCCTGGGTGACATGTCCTCTTTCTTCTTTGTTCCCACAGTTTTGATGGGAACATAGTCTCCAGTGGTTTCCTGAGAAAGAGGCCACAGGAAGTAAAGTTTCTGAGAGCTTGCGTGTCTGGAAATGTTTGTATTCCATCCTCACACTTGAGGAGCAGTTTCTCAGGATGGGGACTCCTAGGCTGGAAACCGTTTTTGCTGTTGTCCCAGCATCAGTTGTTGAAGAGACTGATCTTTCCCCATTGAATGGACCTGGCGCGCTTGCTGAAATTTTAACATATTTTTTTAAGATTTTTATTTATTTATTCTTAGAGAGAAGAAGGGAGAAAGAGGGAGAGAGAAACAGCAATGTGTGGTTGCCTTTCACACACCCCCTACTGGAGGCCTGGCCCACAACCCAGGCATGTGCCCTGACTGGGAGTCAAACCCGTGAACCCGTGACCGACTGTTTGGTTCTCAGGCCAGTGCTCAATTCACTGAGCCACAGCACCCAGGGCTTTACATATTTTCTTGGGCATCAGTATTTTTCTTCCATTTATCTTAGGTCAAATCGTTAGCAAGTGCCCCTGCCACTTGTTTTCAGGTTGTCACCTGTAAAGTGGGTGTTTGGACCATGTTTCCATGTAATGATTATAAGTAGTGTTTTGAACTTGGGCAGTTTAGATTCAAAATCTGACTTTATGGCCACTCAACTATGTGACCTTGGGCAAGTTATATAGCATTACTAGACCTCAGTTTTCTCATCTTTAGGAAATGGGTACAGTAATAGTGCCCACCTCGAAGAGTTGTTTCGAGAATCCAATGAGATGGTGCGCACAGAGTTTAGAGCAGTGCCTGGCACGGAGTGAACACTCCACAAACAGCGCCTAAGCAATCCACGCAGAGCGGTATGGGGAGGCAGTGTATTCTAGGATACGCTGCCCAGATGCAGAGACGCTGGAATGTAGAGGACAGAAGGGAGCTTCCTAACCACAGGGACCTTCCCCTTCACCTCCTGACTCACCAAGGAGGGATGCTAGGGAATGAATCCTCACACGCTGTCCGCCAGCTCCCCGGGATCCTGTTCCCACCACCAGAGGAGGCACGTTTTCACCGCATACCTTAAGCAACTTCCTGTGTGTTGGGGCCTGCCCGGAGCTCTCTGTACATGGGATGCCAACTCCGGAAGGCGTGATCCTCCTCTGTCTCTCAAGGACAGTCCCAGAAACTTCGCCACATAGACGTGGGACCAAACCACAGAGCAGCTTTTTTGGCCCTGCTATACTGCCGTGGGCAAGGCACTTTCTCCTATTGAACACTAGAGGGTGCTCTGTGCACGTGTATAGGAAGGCTGGGCCCAGGCATTAGAGTGCACTCCTCAGAAATCATTCAAATAGAGAGACACAGACATTCAGGTAGTATGCGGTCAAGCACCCACCACCCATCCTTACATACATAACACACACCTCCCCAACCTAGATAGATATACAGATACCCACCAGCACAAATGCACAAAACATACTCATAAACACAGACATACAAATGAACATGTCTACAGACCCAAAAGATACATTCAGATACACACATACAAATCTGCATGGATCCACTGACAACAAACATAGAGATGGACAGACACAGACAAAGACAGGGGTGCACAGCCTATAGAGGCCTGCACACCCAGGACCTCACCCCCTGGGCCGGGATTACATGTTACAGATGCGGAGCAGAGGCTGAGAGGGTTCAAGTGTTTTACCCATGGTCACACGGTAGAGTTAAGATTAGGTTCTCAGCAAGTCCTCCAGCAAGGAAAAGCATTATTTCAAAAAGAGATCAGTTGTTCTCATATTTGCTTTTGCAATTACTTCCATCTTGAGGCCAATTCAGCTTTTCTTTTTTTTTTTTTTTCATGAAAGCTGTTGTTCTGAAATTTCTACCTTCACATTCGCTGGTTATTTAACCAATGGTCTTTCACCAGTTGCAAATAGCTCCCTGTTCCTCTTACTCTGACCAGGATGTAGAGAGCAAACATCCCATCTGCCACGGCAGCAGCCTCTCGGCACCCGGGACAATGGAGCGTAGCCCCAGGAACACTGTCACGGCCTTGGTCACCAGCAGGGAAAGCCAAGGAGGAGGAAGATGGTCTTTGACTCCATTCCACCTTTCAAATCTCACACAGCCACATCTGACTCACATCCGGAATGCTAGCTGCAGCATTGCTTAGAGAAGGCAGGTATTAGCCCTCCAGCATCCAGCTAGAAGGAGGGTAGAATGAAGTTCAATAAGCTGGTCCACAGGATCCGCCACAGCAGCTCACTCAGGGTTACACAGCCAGTAAGTGGTGGAGACAGGACTCGAGGCCAGTGTGGATTCTGAGTCTTTCTCTTACCCAGTACTCTTGTATGGTCTAGAACAAATGATGTTATAAGAAGATTGAATTAATGATGAGGTGTTCCGATGGGTGGAAATGAGGGTGTGTTACCTGGGGTCTCCAGAAAGCAGAGCCTGGAGCAGAAAGGCCCTCGTGCACCACTCGTTCCTTCATGAGGGAGCGGAAGTGAGGGGCATCAGGAGGGGAGCCGAGCACAAGGCTGGAGAGCCAGCACAGGGTTATTGCTGAGCTGGCCCCTGGCTGGCGTCACTCGCCGCTGGATCTGTGGAACAAAGTGCACCCCGGGTTGGTAGTTATCTTGTGGAATTAGAAAGGGGTCTTGGTCCCACATTGGTCAAAGGTTCACCCCCTGATGTGAATCCTACCACCACTTCCCAGTTGTGCACGTCAGACTGCAGTGACCCACATGGATGGTTAGCTTTGGTGTTAATGGACCTTGAATGGTGGTGGCTCAGGGATTTGGGGCTTAATTTTGTAAGCACTGTAGAAGTACAGGGATGTTTTGAAAAGAAAAATGACCTAGTCAGAGGGAGCCTTTCCTGATAGCGTGTTGTCCTTATAAAGTCTTCACCATCTGCTGAAATGAAATATTTGTGGAAGTTCCCAAGCCCTGTGCTTTAGTTTCCAAAGTGCTTCCCCATCCGTGACCTCCTGAGCCTCTCTGCGGAAGGAGCAGCCTTGATCCAGCAGGACCCATGAAGACAGCAAGCTTGGAATGGCAGAACCTGAACTTGACCAGTGCATGAGTCTGAACTGGGAAGTTGCATTCAAACTGACATAACTCTCATTTTTGGTGGTGCATTATTGCTTCCAGGAAAAAAAAAAAAACAGAAGCATGTTTGGTCTCCCTTCAGGACTTGGAGATTATGAGTTTGGAGGTTCTGCTCTCTCTCTCACCACCTTACCTGCACAGGTCTCTGGGCGAGGGACCAGCCTGCCATTGCCACAGCAGGTGGCTGAGGCACTGCTGCCAGCATCATCCAGGGGACAGGGCAGACTCTGTCCCCTGCCTGCAGGTCTCTGAGTACCTTCGGCATAGAACAAAGTCAGATTCAGTAAGACCACTTTGAAGCCATTCAGATGAGAAAGTCCCTTAAGTACTGATAGGGGAGACATTCAAGATGTATTTTAAAGAAGAAACAAAGCCACGTTTAAGTACAGGCCATGTGAAAGCTACCACTTTGTGAAAGGAGGAAAAAAGAGGGGAGGACAGGCAGGGTGGGGCAAAAGTATGCTTACAGTTGTTCACGTGGAAAATAATACAATAATTCGCAAGTAATAATAACAATAAACTCTGCTATGTGTCCTCACCACTGTAAACCTACTTACACCCCGCCCTGTATTTGTTTGCAGATACATAAGCAAACTGTCTCTAGAAGGTTTACAAGAAACTGATAACGTTGGTTGTCTCCAAGGAAGGGAATTGGGGAGGAGGGTGGGTAGTCATTGCTGGAATGAAGAACGTTCACCGTACACTTTCTTATGCTCTTCAGATGCTGAACCATGTGCATGTGTTGTCTACGAAAACAGGAGTAAGCGTGAAACAGTGATATGCAGGCTGCCTTTCCCTCCTGGTGATTGTCGACTCGTCCCTTGCGGAAGAGCACCACGCACCTACGAGGCAAGACCTCCCACGGGACGGCCGTCTACAGATAGTGAGCCAACCCAAGAGCTGCTATTAGTGACTTAAATGTGTTTTTCCTCTAAACATTAAATATTTAAAAACCGTGAGCACGTTCTGCATTAAAAGGAAATGAGCGGCTTTTCAACTACCAGTCACAGTGAATAATTGAAACTCCTCTAGATTCACCAAAGCAGACAAGCACAGACCATTGATTTTTTTTTTTCACTATCTGAAGCACAAACCTCCTGAGCATTTCTCTGATGAACAGTGGGATCCACAATCCAGAGAGGCTGACCTTGAGGTTCAAGTGTGTTCGTTCCTGATAATACAAAACAGAAAATTCATAAAGCTTCACTGTGAGTTTTCAGAGTGAGAGAAAACTCACTAGAAATTAAAACAATAAATCGAAAGATGTTTGTTAAATTCAGAAAATGGAGGTTGAGATGCCCAGGTGCCACATTCCAAGGTGAAGTACAAGACTGTGTCAATGCAGGTTTCCAGTGGAAGGGCTCGCCCAAGCCTCGGGCATAACACGACAGAGCTGGGGGACTACAGAGTTCTGTTTTGCGGAAAAGGTGTTTTCAGAAAGAGACGTGTCGGTAAATTATATAACTCTATCCTGGGGGAAAGCAGTTGATAGTACATAGTAAATACCCACCTGTGTTATTACTTTAACTTAAAGATATGCAAGTGGATTTTTGGAAATTATTTGCTTTTTTTACTTTTCTGTTACAAAAATGTTAAATTATAAATTATTAAAAGAAAATAATAATGGGATAGTCAATAGCAGCAATTAGTAAAGATTAATCACAGGACTAATTAAAGAAGTAGTCCATCTGAAAAAAAAAACATAGTTCTGTTTCTTTCTGTCCTCTGATACAGCAATTTATTTTAACTCCATCTTTTAACTCTTTTTGGATGTTTACAATGTGTAGGTTAAATTAAGATACTTGCAAGTAAGACTTTTTAAAAGAAGATAAATACAATAGAGCTGTTTAAACAGATATTACTGTATTTGATTTTTAAAAAACCACAAAGATATGTTTCTTTCTTCCCCGTGATAAAATAGGAGTTTTTACTCTTTCTGTTTCCTTTTCCAATGATACTCTTCAGAGCTGTCTGTGGACTTCAGGACATTCTTCTCCCTCTTTTATGTGGTGATAAAAATAAATAGTGCCTGATGTGCAATCCACTTGGACTTCCAGCTCTCCTCTCGGCAAACCCACATTCCACTGATTCCTGGCATCTGTCTAGTGTGAGGACATCAAGCTGAATATCCTCTCGACAAAGGCATTTGAGCATGGAATACTTGGGACTTTATTTACTCGCAACAGCAGGATTTGGGAGGTGTGAGAATGCCTTTCCAGCTCTCCGCATCTGTCCATCTGCTGTGTCTCCGCAGGCTGGTGGTGGGAGTCCAGGAGTTTGTTAACCAGCTCCTCTGCAGCCAACAGCTCACCGTGTCAGCGCTCCGTGATTAAGAGCACGGGCTGTCGTCCTGTGTTAGCCCTGTTTCTCAGAGAAAATCGCCCTAAAGCACAGAGGTGATTTGAATTTGGGGTTACCAGAGTCGGATTCCAAGTAAGTTAGAGTTTTAGTGTAAAAAAACATCAAGAAAGTCCTGTTTAACCACATTCTCCTGGTAGCTTTTGAGTTTTGCAGCTATGTATATTTTTTTAATCAGCCTTTTTTTTTTTCTGTGAGTTTTTGTTGCAGCCTATACATTATATTGAACACAAGTGTTGTCTCTCATTTCATCCTTTTTTAAGATCATCAAGCAGTTTTTTAGAAAAGAAACAGCATATTCATTTCTGTTTGCAACCTTTTTCTCCTTTCTTATCCTCCATGTATTTCCCCATTAGAGGAGGCCATTCTTCCTGACCCGCACTTTTAAAAGCAAAGTGTAGAATCTTGGATTTTACTGCAGCCAACATTTTCACAGCTTCTCTCTGCCCGGCACCACTGGTAGCTTCTCAGAAGCACAGGGCTTTCTCTCCCTCCGTTTCCACACAAAGATCTCATGAATTGCTTCTCGTGCGTTAAGGAAACTGGAACGTGACCAAATCTTTTCATTATTAAGGCCTTAATATCACAGGAAAGCAAAGCACAGCGCTGTGTATGAGGCGTGTTGTGTACGAGCCGTGCTGGACATTGAGAGGCAAGATCTCTTCATTTTATCTGGCCAGGAGTTTAGAAACCAAACAGAATTTGGCAAAATTGACATTTGCACTGGGGCATAGGTAGATAAATGAGCAAAGTCTAGTTTCTGTTTAAACAAGACATCAGTAATCTATGTTATACTTTCTGTGGTTTCATTAAAATCCTTAAAGAGACTGAGTAGCTGACTTGAAACTTTATTTTTCCAATCAAAGTACCTGAGAGCTAGCAGGACTATTATGATTCAACCCATCACTTGATAAACTGGAGAAAGCACAATTGTTGGTGAGAAGCGACGGCATCGGTGCCACACTGCAAAGCATCGAAGTACCTGTTATCAAGATGTCCCTGTTCAATCATAGGGCATTTTAGTTGCAACATCTGGAAAGGTAGCTTTACTCAGTTCCATAGAACAATCAAGGGGAAAATACTGTCAGTGCTTGTCCCTGTGGTACGTCTAAGTTAATTCAGTGGCAGCTGAATTATTCATTCTTTAGAAAACATTATTAAGCATAAGTGTCTTTTCATTGATTTAGAGGTGCCTGCACAGCTCATCCCAGACTCAAGAGTGTCTGTTTCCATATGCCCTTCCACATCCCCATCTCCACCATGAAGTCCCAAATTATTTTCCGCGTATTGTGCAGAATGCGCTGTTTGGGTTATTTACCTCCTTAAACCAGTTGTGTGTGTGCCCTTCCATCTGTCGTTAAAATAACACAGTTATTATGTTTCAATGACGTCTCCGTTATGCTGGTGTTGGTATTGTAATCACTCTCATTTTCAGTAACCGAACCCTTAGAAATTAGTTTCTCTCAGTACAAAGCACGATTAATCCAAAGTCGAAGACAGACTATTGACACTCACAATTACAACATCCGTGCGAAAAGGTTACAGAACTCAGTCCTTCAAGAAGTAGGACGTAAGGTTTGACCCAGGTGAGCAATAAGAGTTCTAACATGGAATGAGTGTTGAGGTGGGGGGTCTGTTTAATAAGCCCCCATTAAGATCCTGACTGGGTGACACAGCAGTGAGGAGTCAGAGTGCCCATTATCAGTGAGCGGAGGGCTTTGCAAACAGAGGACTGGTCTCCATTTGATGTAACAGGGCCTCTCCCAAGTGGGTTCTCAGCAAAGGATATCCTTTGCCAGAGATGGACCATTAATGCTCACAATTACAGTATCTGTGCCAAATGGTCCTTAATATTTGGTCTTGTCCATAACATCCATGCTTAGAAGAGATCCCTGTGTTCAAATTTATTTCTACTCTAGTTTTACAGATTTAATACATCATGTTTTATTGGTCCAATAACAGTGTTATGTATGACTGGACTGCCAGTAATAAGGCTTCTTGCCTCACTAGTCAAGCTGGTAATGGCTCATAGGTTAGGTGGATAGATAGGCAGGGATGAAATGTCTCCATGAACATTTTAGATGGGACCAAATGTCCAGCGAGGGCCATGGGGGCTTTGTGCTTTGCCCCCAGCCTTCTTCATGCACTGCAGAACACCAGGACAGTTGGCCTCTCAGAGACAAGCTTCCAGGGAATGAGGAGTTCCGTGCTACGCCCTGAACCATCCCAAGTAAACTGGAATGGTTGGTTACCCTCAGAACCAACCTGAGATCGAGAGGGATTTGAAAGAAAATTAATGTCATTTAGGATACTTGGCGACTTAATAGCTGCCCTGGAAAATACAGAGTAGACATTAATAGAATGACGGAGGAGTGGGTGCATGGTGTGACATGACCCACAAGACTTTGGGAGAAAGAACATGAAATTATTCACCATGAAGTGATTGGCAAAGAGGCATTCATCCGGGTCCAGGGAACAGGTGATGAGAAGTCCTGAGAGATGGAGTCAAGGAGGGCTTCCGGAGACCCCAGGAAAGAAACCCGGAGAAAAAGAATCAGCTTTAAACTTGGGCCAAACCTGAGATAACACTGCGTCAGAATCTAGATCTCTCCTCTCTCCCTTTCTCCTGGCCACGTGCCATTCCCTCAACAGGAAGAAGTTTTAAATGGAATTAGAATTGAAGTTTTGACTTTTCATGCAACTAGGTGTTTTAATTGTCAACCAAAGAACATTTTATAACCTGAGTGTGAGCAGAGAAGTGTGGGACTCGCCTTCACTTTCATGCAGTGGATAAACCAGTTCCCCTGAGTAAATTCCAACTTAACAATGGAAAATAAAAATAAATCTGCTTTCTGATTTCACCCCAAGAATGTTGTAAAAATTACAGAGAAAATGTAATTTTTAAACGGGCAAGAGGCAAATGAAAGGCTATTACTATATAATGAACCCCACAATGTCACATTCGTAATTCATAGAAATTGCAAAATAAGCATCAAGTGGTCACTTAACACTGTGGCAAGTGCTAGCAACATACAGATGAGAAAATATCACCCTCAAGAGCCTTGGAAGCAGAAAGGGAGACATCCAAAGAACATAGTTCCTTTCCAGCAGGCAAGGAGGTGGGATCCTGTCATTGCATGTGTTTCAAGTTCCTCATCAGGGCGCGCCGGTCAAGAGGACAAGTCCGTTTAGCAGTGTGGGGAGATTTGTTTATATTCTCTCAACATTTGGCCAGAAGACTGAGCCAGGAAAGCACGCCCTTGAGCACTGCCGTAATCTGTGAGGAGTTCAGCATTTTGCCAAGACTCGCAAGAACAAAGAAGAATGCAAGAGTACAGGACGTGACATTTCAAGTCAGAGAGGACTGGCTTGGGAAATATTAAAGAATATATATATATATATTCTTTAATATTTATATATATGAAATTTATGGTCTCAGCAGGTAATCAAGCCAATGGCAATGTTTTCTGATAAATTAAACAGGATAATTCTGGAGCAAATTATCATGCTGATGAAGCAGGTTTCTTCTTTATTTATTGTGACTTTTTAAAAAACTGTTTATTAAGATGTATAGTTAACATTAAAAACTATTTTAATGCTATTTAATTGTCTCTCCCAACCCTATATTTTCTAATAGACCTTACTCTTGCCCAATAAAAATGTACCAGGGACTCTTCTTCTTAGAGACACAATGTCCATACCAGTTAAGAAAAGCTAGCTTATCCCTGGCTGGTGTGGCTCAGTTGGTTGGACCACTGGCCCCTGTGGCCCCTGAACCGAAAGGTTGTTGGTTTGCTCCCTGTCTGGTTAGAGCACATGCCTAGGTTGCAGGTTCGATCTCAGGCTGAGGCACAGATGGGAGGCAACAAATCGATGGTTTCTCTTTCACACTGATGTCTCTCTCTCTCTCCTCCCCTTCCTCTGTAAAATCCATAAATATAGCATTGGATGAGGATTTTAAAAAAATTGTAAAGAAAAGGTGGCTTACCACATACTCCCAACCACAGATTGCTAGAATTTTATTGACAATTTTATCTTCATTCTCTTTATAAAGAACCTCTACCCAGAAATTCCTCCAGCTAGAATTACCTCACTAATTTAAGATAGTATTGTGAGTGTTCAAATTTATTGTTTTTTTAAAATAGAAATGATCAGCAACTATTTCATTGTATAATGATTATTTTTTCATTTAAGCTTGAGTCAAATACTATGAATAAAGTGATGCCTCAAGTACATTGAAATAACGACAATTCTTCCTGATTCATGGGACTCTATTTTCTGACACTGGCCAATGATATGGCTGCCCTAGACCGAGATAATCCTTGCTGTTGCTGATGTTTAATAATCCACAAAGTGCACTGTGCTTTCAAGGATCCTCAAACCTCTTTGGCTTTGAGGCTTTAAGATGGACTCAACTCTTTTTTGTGCAAAAATTAAAAATTCTCCAATAATGAAATGTCAGTACCCAAGGTATAAAAAAACAGAAACTGTTCAGTGAAGCTTACTTTATGCTTCACGTACATATCTAAATGGTTATATTATTTGGTCTTAACACATTTATTGATGGTTTGCTCTAAGTAAAGAATTATGTTACAGGTACTGTGGAAAATGAAATGAAGAGGACACAGCCCCAGTTGTTACCATTCAGGAGGGAGACAGGTGTGCACAAATGGTTAGCATATGCAACACCTGGAGTTCACAGTGCAGTGGACGAGCAGGGGCACTGGAAATTGGGGTGGTCCCAGCTACAGCAGTAACCGGTTGAGTAACAGTGAATGTAACCCAGAGAGTCTCTGTAACATAGCCCCTTAACATGTAAAATGAGGCGTTGTGTGGGTTGGTTCAGGCTGTCCAAATATTTTGGGTTACATACATCCACCAACAAAACTTGTTATATCACACCTCCATTATTTATTCACAATGGTGTGCATGTGACTTATTGCATACACTGTAACACAGTAATTAGCTTGAGAGGCTTTTAAAAACTACCAAGGCCAGGATCCTCACCAAACTAATTATATCAAGCTGTTGAGGAATGGGGCGTACACATAAATATCTTTTAGAGTACCCAAGGCTAAAAGATAATACATATGAACAAGAAGCAAAATTAGTATATACTTTCAAATTTGTCAGAATGTGCTGTGAAGAAATCTGATAAAATTAGAGAAAATAAAATGGGAATATTTAGATAAAGTGGAGGTAAGGATTTAGAGAATCACAATCAGAGAAGACTCCTCCAAGAAGGTGATATTTGCTGAATGAAGAACTGAACTGTGTGGGTGATGGATGTGTGGGGTGGGAGGGGGGTTTCAACAGGAAGAATAGTCCAAACAAAGCAGGAGACCTACATTCAGAAAAGTAAATGAATGGGAACAAACGTGACCGAGTCAAGAGCAAGAGTAGTGTGAGACGAAGCTAGAGAACTCGACACAGGCTGGCCCTCCAGGGTCTTATAATTTAAAGCACAGTTTATTCAAACCAGAAAAGAAAGCCATTGATAGTTTCAACAGGTGACTCATTTGGTCTGATATCCACTTAAATAAAATACTTTATATACCTGAATATAAGTATACCTTATAACCCACCAGTGTTACTCCTAGGTACTATATACCTAACAGAAATGTATATTATCTCTGAAAGGCATGTACTAGAATGTTCATAATAACCTTCAGAATAGTCAAAAACTGGAAACTACTCAAATGCCCACCGACAGTAGAACAGATGAACAAACTCATATATCCACATAATGAAATCCTACACAATGAGCTTTGACAATCTACAACCACATGCAACCACATTGCAATCTTACAAACGTGTGTTGAGTGAACGAATCTGGGCATAGAAGGGCAATACCATATTATGCCTATCACATAGTGCACAAAAACAGCTCTTCACCTGCTCAGGAGGGCTGGAGGCTCGGTACAGTGGACAGCCCATTTGAAGCCAAGGCTGAGAATTCATGATGTAATATAATGGATGCCATAAAGAGACCGTGTATTGTCTCTCAAGCTTGTAATTCTAAGTGTGGCTAAAGCAAAGGTATCTCTTATATAGAAATGGATATGTAGATATAGACCATGTATAGATATATATTTGTTGCAGCTTTCAAATTATTTTTTAAAGCAGAGCACTCTTTAAGAGGATTGAGGCCTAAGGGTAGAATAACTCAACCTAGAGATTTTTAAACTCTCTCTTAAAAAATATTTTTTAAAAAATTACTACCTGCCTGGATTCCCAAGGCAAAATGAAGAGAGAGGGGAAAAAGTCATCAGAAAGGGATAGTTCCGGTAATGGCAAAAGATTACAAAAGGGCACCCCAAAGACCAATGAGTGGCATGGGCCTGTGGACCAGATGGTCTCTACTGCGGAGACGGACTTCTCAGGTCACCTGGAAATCCCCACAAGTTGTCTGCTAATTAGAGGGAGGGCTCTGAGTCAGAATCCATTTTTAGGAAGGGAACAGGCTGGGCACAAGGACGTGGATACTCCTCTATTTCTCCCTTTGTGTTACGTTTGTTCAACGGACAGTCTAAACTTGTACTTCAGTCTGTGTAATCCAAGTAAATGGTAGAGCTTTTCTTAGGAAATGTCCTTGTGTGTGCTTGTGCATTAGGGCTCTTAATTCTCAAGGCAGGTAGGGGTAAACCCCCAACCGTGGTGATTTTGCCTTGGTGAATATATATGGCTTCCTCAAATCTAGACGAGATTCACTGCAGGAGTCACAGCCTCACTTGAATGATGGCCTTGTGTTGTGCGGTGGGGTAGGGCTGGGAGGATGAGCAGGGGGAGGAGAAACACAGTTAGCATGTGAAATGGGCCTAGCAACGTGAGCTGTGCCTCAACATCTGCAATACTGACCTATGGGCAAAGTGCCCGTCTTAGAGGCAGGACCACAAATTCCTTCCAAGCTTCTTCCTGTTTCTTTGTCTGGTGACCTCCCATTGTTCCGGCTTCCTTTTCACCTGGGGTTGCACACGGCCCTCTCTAAAGGCCTCTTATTAATCTTTTTAAAAGATTAAATGAGACAACTTCCCTCAGCAGTGACCTTTTCCTCTTGCAATGATGGTGTTGATGCGCACACGGGGAGAGTCCCCACAGCTGCAGCTGGACCCTGTGGCATCTTCCCTGCCCAGAGCTATTGAGGAATGCCCCACGCAGCCCTGCAGAGGGCGGGCAGTGAGGGTCACCTGCAGGTGGAGGGGCGAAGCAATGATATTGTACAAAGACTTGCTAACAAAACCTTAATGTGGGTATGGCCTCCTGGGAAGCAGGCAAGCAGGCAGACTAACCCGGGTGGAGTCACAAGAAAATGGAACAGCTATTTTTAGCACAAGTGCCCAGCATTTAAAAGGACTGCAAACAAAGCCATAACGGGGAAAAAAGGACTGTGGCTACATTGTGAGCCATGAAAGAAAGGTAGGCAGTGAGAAAATAACCACTTGCCACATATAACACACACACTTAGGAGAGTCAACTATTAAATCAACGATTTTTAACCACTGCACTGAGATCATAGTCCACTTGTTAAGTGATTATCCAGGATTGCAGCTGAAAAAAAGTGTTCCATTTTAATTGAAGGACTGGGTAGAAAGGCTAGAAAAGAGATTGCTGTGGAGCTTTATCACAAGGACAAAAATAACACAAGGGGAGGAGTGAAAAGTTTCAGGTAGTCAAGAGGGTCAAAACTATAAAGTAACACCAGTATGAGTGCTGAGGTATTGAACTTGGAAATGAAGAGTTTATTGTTTATAGTGGGAGGTTGGGACTAAGTAAGGAATGCCAAGGAAAAGTCACGGTGAAAGTCCTGGGCAAAGGACGTCAGAAAAAAGAATCTAACATTCTGTTTAAAGTTATATGTTATGTTAATTTTTTGCCACAAAGTTAAACTCTGCTTTG
Source organism: Carollia perspicillata (assembly GCA_004027735.1). Classification (NCBI taxonomy): domain Eukaryota; kingdom Metazoa; phylum Chordata; class Mammalia; order Chiroptera; family Phyllostomidae; genus Carollia; species Carollia perspicillata. The sequence goes on along the minus strand of PVKM010007492.1, from coordinate 22,973 downwards.
GTCCCCACACCTACTTCAGCAAAATGCTAATAAACACAGGTTCCTGTATGAGTGGCATAGGAGGGTCTAGGGGTAGAAAAGAATCATTTTCTCACTACCCTTTTAGGTCTTTAGACTGGGGTCCTATAAATTAGACTGACAAAGAAGAGATTACAAGAGAGAAACAGAAGTTTACTAATAGGTGTTTCAGGAATACACATGGGAGCACTCAAAAATGGGTAGATAGAGCTCTGGCTGGGATGGCTCAGGGGATTGAGCGCCGGCCTTAGAACCAATGGGTCATCGGTTCAATTCCCAGTCAGGGCACATGTCTGGGTTGCGGGCCAGGCCCCTGGTGGGGGTTGTGCAAGAGACAAACACACATGGATGTTTCTCTCCCTCTCTTTCTCCCTCCCTTCCCCTCTTTCTAAAAATAAAATAAACAAAATCTTTAAAAAATTGGGTGGATAGAAATGGAGCTTATATAGCATCTTAACTCAAAAGTAATACATTGTAACAGAAGTAGTGAGACAAAGGAGGTCCTAGGGTGACAAATTATGGAAAGGTAAGTATATGAGGGCAACTCATGGAAGACAAGGGTTAGTTTTAGCCAAGTTTGCTCTATGGAAGCTCTGGTGCCGTCTCTGGGCTGATAAGGGTCTAAAACCATCTTGAGTGATTAACCTCTTTCCTTCCTGATAGTTGGGTGGGGGGCAAATTTATTTCCTGCTTTTTGGCAAAGTAGGAAAAGACAGAGAGCTTTTCTTATTGGGCTTCTCAACTGCCTTCAACTCAAAAGAATCCTTATGTCAAAGTGGCATATTCATATTCTGGGGTGGCATATTCTGCTACCTTTCAGGGGAAATAAAATAAAGGGGCTGTTTTTGTTGGAATGAGAGCTAAGCTGCTGTAACAAATAATCCAAAAGTATATTGTCTTAAAGAGCAACCAAGGTCACTTATTTTTGTCATGTGCCTGAGCCCACGTGAGCAGTCAAGATTGGGGAAAATCCTTGAGTGGCTTAGTTTCTTTCCATCTTGTTGCTCCATCAGTCCCTAGGTCCCTGTCATCATCTGCATAGTCAAAGCTGAATCATCCTTCAGCCAGACTCCAGCAAATGGCAAGGACCAACAGGGCACCGAGGAAGCTCTGACCCCAGATGGCTCACATTCCTTTGTCTCAAGCAATTCTATGGTCCTTGTTAACAGCAAGGATGGCCGGAAATTTGATCTAGTAGGTCAGCTGTGAACTCTATCATACCTGTTGTTAGCCTAAAAATAAAAAAGTCAAAATGAGAGGCTATAAGCCTTTATTTGAGATCAGAAAAAGAATTGCAATCTAGGGGCATAGATTCAGACAGCATCCCAAAGTGTATCCTGAGCATGGGGTGAAAGCAAGGCATCTTTATGAGAAAAGACGGGAAAATGATTACATGACTAGAAGAAAGGAATTGCTATCAGTACTACGAAGCTAGGTTACTCTTTAGCTGCACATGGCTGGCTACTGATTCTAAAGAATATCCGTAATCATCTGTCTTCGTTAGCTTTACAAACAGTTGTTTTTAAGGCAATGTTGGTTTGGCCCAGTCCAAAGGTAATCTGGCACAAACCTTCAAACATGCCAAAGTTTCAACGAGCAAGACATGCAAGGCAGTTCCTTTGGGGTGGCTGCTCTGGTTCTCTTTTAAAATGCTTCCACTTCTGTTAACTTTCCACAGCATGGAGAAATGGATAATGGATTTTGGCAGATAGATGGCGGTCTCTGCCAGAGCCCGCCTCTCTGGACATTTACATATCCATGTGCCTCTCACTTCCCACAAGCTGAACACAGACATTTCTCAAAGAACCAATACAAAATCCCATCCAGCAACTGAATCCAGCCCAAATTTCAGAAACTATAGGTCACGTTCCAAAGAGACCTTTGTAGTTCAGGTACCCATAAACCACAAGATTTTTTAAATCTGCCCCATCTTCCTGACCCACCAGTCCTACATCCAATATACAGTGAGAGAGCAAAGAGGAATAAGAAACACACTAGGAGACAGGATTTATCAAATCTTGGGCATAAAATCACGGAACTTTGTCAGAGCAATGAAACAGGTTGTCTGGTTCATCCAGTTTGCTCCCTGGAAATAACTCCAATGTTCTCTATGGACCCAGCTATGTTTTATCGGAGGCTTTTTCTTGTCTATACCACCAGAGTCAGATCTAAAGTAAGTGTTCAAAAGTACGCCCTACTTAGGAGCTGGTTTGGTGTTGAACAATAACAAGATTTTACGAGCTAGGCATGTCATTTCTTTGGCACTACAATTCCCTCAAAATCTTGGTTGGCTTCTGGTGTATGTTTTATAGTCTGTTCCATGTGCTGGTCCCCACATCCAACATTCTTTTCCAGCCATATTCCTTTAACCTGCTTATTTCTTAACCTCTGAGCCCAACCCTGGCTTTGATTCTTCGTTTCAGTGAAGGTTATCTTTGGGTCATGTGAAACAATGGGTTTGAGCAGGAAAACCACACCCTAATCTTGTCTTTGCCACAGACCTGCCTTTGTTTGACAGAAAAATATTAATAGGTCTTTGAGAAACACTTTAAGGAGTTCAAAATAAGTTGGCCTTTCCAACTCTAAGAGGCTCCAACCATATGGGCTCTTCATTCTGTTACATCTCTGACTAAAACTAATTAATTCTTGCCTGAACTCTTTATTGAATTTCTTTTTTTAAATAATATTTTTATTTATTTATTTTTAGAGAGAGGGGATGAGAAGGAGAAAGAGTGGGAGAGAAACATCAGTGTGTGGTTGCCTCTCATGTGTCCCCTACTGGAGACCTGGCCTGCAACCCAGGCATGTGCCCTGACTGGGAATCAAACCAGCGACCCTTTGCTTCACAGGCCTGTGCTCAATCCACTGAGCTACACCAGCCAGGGCTCTTTATTGAGTTTCTTGCTAAAAGTTTCCAAGACTACTCAAAACATACTAATATTTTGTTCTTTCCAACTATTTCCTCTAGAGCAGTTGGTGTGTCCTTCAGGTAGAAGTCTTAGCAAATGTTATGCCAAGATGTGAACAAATCTTACATCTCTAGCCTGCACAGCCTGCACTGCCTGGTGTCTCACTGTCTCACTATTGTCAGGCAATTTATTTATTTATTTTTAAAGATTTTATTTGTTTATTTTTAGAGAGGGGAAGGGAGGGAGAAAGAGAGGGAGAGAAACATCAATGTATGGTTGCCTCTCATGTGGCCCCACTGGGGACCTGGCCTGCAACCCAGGCATGTGCCCTGACTGGGAATCCAACCTGCGACCCTTTGGTTCACAGCCCATGCTCAATCCACTGAGCTATGCCAGCCAGGTATTGTCAGGCAATTTATAATTAATTGACATGAAGGCTACGTTGCTTTAAGAGAGACCTAAAAAGATGCTAAGTTGAAGAGCAAGAAAGGTTTTTTCCCTATCAGGTAATAGTGCCAGTTAAGCAGGGCACCCTTCTCAAGATGGCTATTGTTGGACACAGTTCCCTTAATCCTGTTGTTCCATCCGGCCTTGTTGTCACATGTTTGGTCACAGTTGAGTGGTGGCCATAGCCTGGCTCCATAAGCTGACAGGAAGAGCAAAGAACAGGCCTCGTGTCCTAAGATGCATACCAGCAAGTGTCAAACACCACTTCCACTCACATTGCTTTAACAAAACCTTACTTATATTATTAGGGTGTTCCGTTACACAGGGGTAGAGCAAGAGGTACTGAACAAATGCAAGTTCTCATTACTGCACATTGCTTTCCCCTACGTGGCAGACCAAACCTCTTCTAGTTATAAGGGTTGCCCAGATTGATTCCTGCAGCTGGCCTCTCATGGAGGCAGTTGACTTTCTGCAAAACCCCATGGAATCCAGCTATGTATGTCCCTGTGATGATGGCCATCCATTTTCACCGATGACACATGTGGGCCCCAGCCTCTCAACCACACCAGCAGAGAGCAGGTGTTTCTCCAACCATAAAAGCCGATGTGGCCAATCCTGCTGCTCTCTGGTCGGGTTATGCAGTTGTAGTTACAAGTCTTGAACACAAAGCTCTTGGACATACCAGGGGAAAGCTAATGCCTCCCCAGTCACAAACACTGAACTCTCAGGATAGGGCTGGACCCAAGATTCTGGCTCATTATATTGCTATTGTATAAGTGTCCTCGTCACAAGACAGGAGGAGCTGGCACTTCCCTAATCGTACAGCTTAATAAATTTGAGTCCAAAGGATGAGGCCCCCCTCCTGTCCTGTCTTGCTGCATCTCCTTGCACTGCCCTAGAACACAATGTGCAATGATGGACCTTGCACTGCGCCTGCCCCTTTGATTTGTACCAGATGCATACTCTTCCAGAGCCTGAAGTGGGTATGCTTCTTGGCAATTTGTCCCCTGTCAAGCTCAGTTGTGAGCTTCGTCTCCAGAAGAAGGCTTGAGTGCTTTTTAAGTAGTACAGGAAAAGGCAATTCACAGAAGCTTGGAGGACTAAAGACACACGGGAGGCTAATGTTTGTTATTCCAAATATCCAGCACAACTAGATGATTGCTTTCCAAAAGCCTAGCGATGAAGAAATTAAGCTTTTAATAATAAGACACCACATGCAGTAAAGTTGAAAATACAGTGATATATCATTAGTTTTGCTATTTGCCTCCCTAAAAGAGGACAACCTTATAATTTCTTGCAAATAACCATTATCAATAACTCTCTTAAATAGACTTTTTGAAATCTGCTAACTAAGGTTTTTAGTTCACTTTCCCCTGGTATGCTAAGCGTTGCAAGGCTTCCTCTCTTCTACTGCTGCGTGATGAGGCCCCCTCACCCTGCTGGTGACAAGGCAGTTCTCGGAATGGGTCTCAGAGTGCACCTGTATCTAAAGGAAGGCCTGTCATTTTCATGTGTGAAGAAACTGGGATGCGATGTTCACCCAACTACTGACTAGTGAGCAATCCTTTCTCTCCTTCCTGCAGGCAATTCTTAGTAAATGACAGTCTTGTTTTATATTCTGAATCCATTTTCTTAATTTCTGCCAAACCAGTGATTACTAATTATGTCCCTTTGCAAAGCTTTCTGGCCCATGCAGACATAAGACACCCGTAGTCCCCTCAGCACGGAATTCTGTGAGCCACCTGAGCTACTTATTCCAGACCATCCGCACAGATGCAGTTCTGAAAACTGAGTGAATGAAAGAAAACTAACGTTCGCTTAGAAGATGGGATATGAATATGGGCTTGGCATAGCAATCACAAAATTTTGTGCAGAGAAGAATGAGACAAAATCACATTAGAAATCTGGACTAGATTTCAGCAGACTAGAAAGTAGGAGAAATGGAAGAGAATGGGGTGACACATTCATGGTTTTCTTGACCATGGACTTGTACCCCATGTCATTTTTAAAAAGATTTTGAACCACAAGTGGGTTTTCTGCAAAGAAATCAAACATATGCTTTGCTTTAACTAAGAATAATTAACAAAGTATACTAATAGCTCTATACTCCAAAACAATGGTTCATTAACATTATGCTTTAAAAAATATCAGCAGCAGCCACAGATTTCCACCCCATTGGAAATCCCAGGAAATGAGTGACTTGGTTACCAGTTGCTTATGAATTAACATTTCCTGTCTACGTCCCAATTCAGTGTTATTAAGATTTAAAAATACAACTAACAGGCAGCCCATCATTATGATCTCTAGATTTGTGTTATATTCGAAAGACTAATAATAGTAAGGAAGCAAGAATATCACCTTTGATATATCTGATTTGAAGAAATATTTTGTAGGCTTTACGAAATAAAGAAACTCGTCTGCTTGTCCTCCCGAGCCTGGCGTCTTGACACAAGGTAGACACTAAGGGAGTATCTGTGGATTTGATGAAAAAATAATGTCATAAAAATCTCAGCCCATAAATAATGTCATAAAAATCTTTCCTTTGTGGTTTAGAAAGACAACGAATCTGTGTGCATCGCACTCAGGTTTTCATCTGTCCTGATCACGGGGGCCAGACGGCTGCCTCCTCTGCACCACCTGCGTCTCAAGGAAGACAGCATGGCAGCATACGAAACTGGCAGCGCTTGCTGTGAGTTCTTCATAATTCTGCAGTAAAGGCCTTCCATTCATTTTGTATTTTTTGGAGTACGTGCACTCTAAATATGGTCCATAAGATGAACATTTACATAATCGGAGGACTTTTGAGGCAGAGAAAATTCAAGTTTTTCAGTAGTGTTTTAAGTTTTTCCCAGAGGGCTGCCAGTTTTGATACACCATTAAGTATCCATTTCTCTACCCTAGGGCACCCCATGACCATCGAGAAAGGGAGCTTCAGCTCCTGCCTTAGTTAAAGCCAAGAATACAGAGGTAGGTTGCATTCTCCCCACTTGGCAAATAGTATATACATCCCCAGTTGCCAAAAGTGAGTGACCGGAAGCCAGTGGTTTCCAATGCATGCACATCACCCAGCTCGGCTCACTCAGTTGCTAGCAGGGCATCTCATGGGGGAACGTGGGAACACTGTTTAGGAAGAGGCAGTTCAAACTCAATTTATTACTGGCAGGTTCAAAATCCCCACCTTCTTGCAAAGGCTCTCATCCTGTTTCAGGTCAGCTTTAAGACTGGAGACGGAATGTGATTTCATTATTTTACCACATCTGTCTACAAATTGCAATGGCTTGATCTTTAGTTGGCACCCCAGACAGGCTCTGGGTGGCCTCTTGGTGCCTGTTGTTGGTGTGGAGGCTGTGAAGAGCCCTCTGTCTGTAGGTAGTGCCCCTCTCTGTATCGTGGTCTCCTTCAGTTTTTTCCAGCAATGCTGGAAACTGCTGTGACTGCAAGCACAATTGAAAAGCAGTTTTAGCCCTGGCTGGTGTGACTCAGTGGATTGAGCACAGGCCTGAGAACTGGAGGGTCGCTGATTCAATTCCCAGTCGGGGCACGTGCCTGGGTTGTGGGCCAGGTCCTCCCACCCACTGTGGGGGGAGTGTGGGAGACAACCACACACTGATGTTTCTCTCCCTCTCTTTCTCCCTCCCTCCCCTTCGCTCTAGAGATAAATAAATAAAATCTTAAAAAAAAAGAAAAGAGAAGCAGTTTTACACCTGTGCCAAGAGAATCACGAAGAACTCTGACTTAGTAATTTGGAGTCCCAGCTACTTTGAACCAAATGCATATTTGAGGTTCTTCTGGAGAATAAGCAGTGTGTGTGTTTAAGGAAATTCAGGAGAAATGATTCACATTTGTCAAAATAACTGAAACAGAATTTTAACAAATGGTGCCTTATGCTTACTGTCAGAGTGATAGACTACAGCAAGCTTACAAAACAAAGCAAATTAAAAACAAGAGCCACAAAATAAACAGCGAAGGGAGGAGGAAATGCAGGCTGGATCGTGGGACCTTTACTAATAGTAAAAGCAAATTGAATACAATGGTACAGTTCATTTCGTTAGCCTGTGTAATGAAATTGGAATTCCCACACAAGCACATTAAGAACTGTTTGTTTTGGCCAGCTTACATTTTTGTTCCATTTTGTACTTTATTTTTCCATTATTGTCTCCATTAAATCGTCCATGGGTTCAAGATAAATGGATGAATGGTTGGACAGACAGACTTACAGCCAGAGAGACAGATAGTTTCAGTGTATACGTACTTTAAATCAGTGAAAATTGAGATAAAACTGAGCAACAGACAAATGAGTATGTGTATGCGAGTGTCTGCATAATTTCTGTTCTTTCTTTGCTGCTTAGGTAATTTAGAGGTCTTCTACAAAATTAGTATTTCCTCTCACGTGAAGTTTGGCTCTGCATCGCTCAAAATGGCACTGCAGAATTGGACAGCAGTGAAAACAGACAAAGACTAAAGCCTTCCATAAAATAGCCCAATATCTATCCTTGGTAAATCCCACCTGAAACCCACACAGCCTTCACCTAGAGGTCCTCAAGGAGAACAAAACAAATACGACTTTATTCATTCGTGATTAAAAATGTACACTAAGCCCCTCCTATATTCCAGACACACATTAGTAACAGCAAACATTTCTGTATACTCCTTTAAACATTCTCAAACAATTTTCCCTACGGGTGATGCCAGGCAATCATTCTAACATCCCTGCATCCCTGTGAAGTAGATATTATTGCTGTTGTTATTCTTTTTTTAGAAATGAGGGAATGAACCTCAGAAATATTTAATAACTGGCCAAGGTCATGTAGCATTCAAGCAGCCGATCCAAGACTCAGTTTCACAGTCACTGACGGCAGAGCGCATGGCTTTTCCACAACACGATGTGGTGATCCATGATTCAAAGTAAAAATACATGAATAAGTTGCCACAAGGAAAACACTGGAAGTCTTCTTTGAGCACAGTTACATCTCTTGGGCAGTTGGCCTGGTAATTATAAAAAATCTGCTTTAGCCCCGGCCAGTGTGGCTCAGCTGGTTGGAGTGTCATCCTGTAGACTGAAAGGTTGCAGGTTTGATACCTGGTCAGGGCACAGACCTAGGTTGCAGGTTCAGTCCCTAGTTGGGGTGTGTATGAGAGGCAACCAATTGATGTTTCTCTCTCTCTCTCCCTACTTCCCTTTCCTTCCTCTCTCTCTAAAAGCAAAGAAAAAAAATGTCCTCTGGTAAGGATTGAAAAAGAAAAGAATTGCTTTGGGTTTATTGATTAGGTCTGTATTAGGAAAACTGTTCAAAAATTCAATATTATCAGTTTTGTAAATTAAAAGAGAGATAGGGTAGGGGCAGAAAGTGCCAGGAAATTACATAATAATATCGAACGGTGTTTAATTAGACTTTTAAAAATGTGTTTCTAGGAAGCAATGATGGTCCCTAAAACACTTGAATTGGATTTACTGTAAAAGTCAAATTTGAAATAAGTAAGAGAAATAAGGAGCGCGTAAAACAGTTCTCCACTCTGTGAAAGGGGTCACTGTTGTCAAGGAAAACGGGAAGACAGAGTTTTTCTTCTGTGGAAGTTACGTGCTAGTAGAAAAAAGTAAATAAGCAAATATAAAACAATAATATGTAAGGGAGTGATGAGTGCTAAGGAAAGGAAAAAACACTGAGTGAGGAGACAAAATGATATAGCGTGCGTTTTGGGTGGGGTAGTTAGGAAATGCTTCTGAGGAAGGGAGGGTTCAAGAGAGACCACACACACACACACAAAAAGCAAAGCACTAAAAATATATGGCGGAAGTGGACTCGAAGTGGAGGGAAGAACAAGTACAAAGGTTCCGAAGTGGGAAATACCTTGATCTAAGAATAAAAAGGCCAGTGTGGCGGGAGCAGTGGGAGCAGGAAGGTAGATGAAGTGTGCAGAAGCCAGTCCCTCCTCAGCATCTGTTTTCCATTCATGCGCTTTCGAAGGACTGGGGCTGATCCCAGCCTCCAGCCAGCACTTGGCTGAGTGCTAAGCTAAACTGTCCTCCTCTAAGGGGGAGACTTTGCCTGCCACGCAAAATCACATCCAAGGCTCCTAACAATCACTGTGACACCTCCAAAGGCTTGGAGGCATTTTACTCCAAGCTATTTCTCCGAAGTTTGGGAGATTCCAGATTCTCAAAGAGAAGGTGAAACCAGTGTCCAGCACCAATCCTGAAGGGAGTGAGGCCAAGAGGGTGAGGAGCAGGACAGCCACCCCAGCAGGAACCGCCTCCAGGACAGGTCCCCATGCTGGGCAAGATGCATCAACTCCTCAGGGCAAATATCTCTGTGCATAAAAAGAGCTGCCTCATCCAGTCCCAGCTTTCGGTGAAACATTATCTCCATTTTTTTAAAAAGAAGCCTGTGAGAGGGATTCACTAGTTAGTCTAACCTTAGAATAGCATTTGGCAAAGTTCGGAGGGACGCAATTGACACTTGCTAAATTAATTCAAGTTGGTTTGACTGCAGACAGAACCACATTCCCCCAGGAAGTCAAACAGAAAGTTTCCATCAGGCAGAAAGGGACTAGAGCCTGTCCTGAGCGTCAGCCACCAGGACGACAAGTCCCCTCTCCACCACCTTCCCCCTCGGCACTCCTCCCCAGCACACCCACACTCTGTTCCACGTCCAGGGAGTGGGCTGCCCAAGCTGGGGCTGAGTCACCTTCCATTCAAGGAAGCACATGCGCAGAGAAGCGAAAACGTTTCAGTAAGCAGACTGCCTTTTGCTTGGCGGCACCATCATCTGCTTTTGAGTGGCACCTTTTATTCCTCTCCCACTTCTCTCTGTGTGGCTTTGGACCTACATGGCCTTGGTGAAATCCTGGTCCCCCCATCTACTGGCTGGGTGCATTTAGACTCCCCATGCCTCCAACTTTCCATCTGTGAAATGGGAAGGACAATAGCAGAGTGCTGCTGTGTGGGTTACAATGTGTAAAGCACGGGTAAGTCTTTCTCTCCTTCAGAGTAAGCCCCCAGGACATAGTGGCTCTTTTTGTGGAGAAATCTTTGTTATTTGCTGTCTCTGAGAGTCTGAGTCTAGCTTCAGTCTATTCCTGCTGTATTCCTTGCAGCTGCTAGTTTGTCATCTAAATTCATCTTTCAGTGTAAAAAGGTGGGTTTCCCTTACCCCTTCTCTACTCCACCACACACACACACTCCTCACTTCTACGTCTATCACCACAAGCACTTGAAGAACCTAAGTCAAAAAGAAAAACATCCTCAGTGACTCCAGAAAGTTAAATACCTAAAACCACTATCCTGCTCCAATCTATTCAATCCATGAACAAAGTCGGTCCACTTGGACTTCCCACCTCAGGGTGAGAGTACCTGCCACTCCTGGTGGTTCATCACTTCTGAGGTTAAGGAAAGAATCGTGTCCCTAGGTTTGACCAACAGTTATTGTGCTAAGGCTACCTCTAAGTATCAATTCAGCTAGTCCTGGTCTGTCCAGAAGAGCTTAAAGCCAAGACAAGCCTGCACAAAGCTCACTGACAGACCCAAATTCTCATGGTGGGCATCGCCTGGGTCTCCAGTAATATGCATTCAGGATACATAAGTTTCTTTAAGCAAAATGGCATTTAACCGAGATAGGACATGGTATCTAAGTTAAAGTTGGGGTGAAAGCGTACTTCTGTGTCCTCTTTTGGGCAAGGTTCCAGGTGCACTCACTGCACAAAGGAGCCGCAGAAACAGGGCCTGCCTTTGCAGGAACACCGGCCCCAGGCTCAACAGTCTCCTGCTCCTTTTCGCTCCCTCCAGGAGCTGACCTCAAGGGCAGCGACAGGCAATGCTAGCTCCTCCCCGAGTGCCTTCGGTGCATCTTTAATTGTCCTTAGGTCTGTGTTCCCCAGAGTCAAGCATCTGCTCAAGTCCAAGAACCCTTCAAAAAGCCAAAGTAAATAAACAAACAAAAAAAAATCATTCTCCATATGGCTCACAAGTCAATTTTCCCAAGTTTTTCCCAGCTATAAAAAGATATTTCAACGGACAGGAAATAGTATCCTGACTGACACACCGGCTCCTGAGGGAAAATTCAACTTCTCGTCTTTCCACGTCTCAAGTCGGCCAGAGAATCACCCCAACTTCCTTTGAAGACCTTCTGACACGCCCTCGTGGGTAATTAGGGGTGCGAGTCATGAGCAGCAGGATACAATCTGACCCTGATGACACTTTTAAGTAATCCAGTTTACTGGGGAATCCATGTCTTTATCCCTAATTAAAAATGTTCTTTTAGTTAGCGCAAAGAATGAGGCCCAGGTGTATTTGAAGTTCTTTTTCCCTCTTACAGCTGCTAGTAGTTTAAGAGGCAATACATTTTTCAATATGTGATGGTCCATTTTGAAAAGATCCATTGAACATATGTGTATTCTTAGTTTCCTAATGCTGCTGAAAGAGATTGCCACAGATTTAGTGGCTAAAACAACACAAACTTTTTTCAGTTACAGTTCTGGAGATCAGAAGTCTGAAATCCACCTTGCATTGACAGAGCTGGCTCCTTCTGGAGGGTCCAGGGAAAATTCTCTTCCCGCTCCTGGAGGCTGCATGGTTGGTGCTCCTCGGCTTCACGGCCGCATCACTCCAGACTCCGCTTCTGTCTTCAAATCGTCTGGTTCTCCTCTGACCTGCTTGTCTCCCTCTTATACGGACCCCTGTGACTAAGTGTTGAGCCCACCCAGATAATCCGCTATAATCTCCCCCTCGTAAGATCTTTGATTTCGATCTTCTTTGAAGTCCCTTTTGTTATATAAAGTCATGTTCACAGGTTCTAGGGATTAGGAAGTAGCTATCTCTGGGAGGGTATTATTTAACCCGATACACATGACTTCTATTCATTTTGAACAAGGTGAATCCACCTGCACTATTTTTTTAAACAATGTCTTGTTTCATACATCACAATATGGTCAGTTGAGAAAATCAAGTTTCCTCTGTCTGGCAGCCTGTACTCTTTTAATAGCTAATTTGAAATTCTGTCCTTTACTCTGGGTTTTTTTAGTCACTCGCCTCTAGGATCACAAGACCTTCTAGCAATATGTCATTCTTCGTCATGGCCAACAGTTTCAATTTGCAGAAAACTAACTGTGTTAATGAGGACACTTTTGGTCATCAGTGTAATAATACTATATAATGTTATTAATATAATAATAATGTGTTGGCTCACATAACTGACGAGCGGGTATGAATGGGCTCAGGCACAGGGAGCAAGCATCAATTCCACCTCCAGGTGTTTCTTACTAGCTCTATCTCTTTTATTTTCTTTCTTCTGGGTTGGCTTTTCCTCAGGCAAAGGCTAACACTTCTAATTATTTGCAAGAAATGGCCATCAAAAGTGCCTGACTTCCAATCTTTCAACTGACAACCCTAGCCAAGACATAGCCTCTTTCCCAAAAGTTCCAACAAAAGTCCCAGAGGGGCTTCTCCTTTACCAGGTAGAGGAGATGAACACATCCCTGACCAACTCCTGTCTCTCAGTGGGACCTGGTGTTCTGACTGGCCAGGCCTGAGTCACATGATATCCTTGAAACCTAGTGCGAGCATGTGATCCAGGCCACAGAACAGAGAGGGATGGACTCCCTCACCTAAGTAAAGGTGTAATCAATAGAAGACAGAGAAATGGATAAGGCCGAGCAAAATTAGCATGTCCCCCACACCCGTGTCAGACCCAAGTGGTGCTTGTTACATGGAGCTTCTCATACCATACCCAGGCAAAGTCTCTAAGGACAAAATTATCCTTTAAAAAAAAATTTATTTACCTTTAGAGGGGAAGGAAAGGAGAGAGGGAAAGAAATATCAATGTACGGTTGCCTCTCATGGGTCCCCTGCTGGGAACTGGCGGGCAACCCAGGCATGTGCCCAGCTGACTGGGAGTCAAACCACGATCCTTTGGTTCATAGGCCCGTGCTCAGTCCACTGAGCTACACCAGCCAGGGCCAAAATTACCCTTTTTTAAAAAGCCAGATCCTTACCTCTGTCCTTGAGCTACAGCATTAATGGGTTGTTTGTGGAATCTCAAATAACACTGGATTCAGGGGAGAAATTACTTTTTCTCATGCTTAGGGCTCGAATTGTGAAAGAATTATTTTCTTACTAAAATGACCAAATACTCTAGGACTGTAAAACCACATCACCAAAATCTGAACCCATAGTCAGATCTGTTAACCCTGGGGAAGTTGAAAAGAAATAAGTAATGCATTGTCCAAAGGATTGAATGACAGCAACGAAAACATGCTGTTTAGAGCACTAGACTTTCGTTTCCAGTAAGACACAGCACGATGAGTAAAAACTCTCCTCACTGAAGAAGGATCAATAAAGCTTTCAATTTCATGACCTTTATAGGATTTTAAAGTTTATTTTCACAAACCAGTCCTTGGATGCTTGAAGTCAAAACATTTTTAGAAAGGGTATTGTCTCTTCTTCATCTAGGTGTAGACATATATTCTTAGTCTGATTTCAGTGTTTCCTTATTTGGCAAAGATGACCTCTTAGAGAAACAGGGAAAAATGACTACACGGATAAAGGAATCCGGGGAAAAATCACAATTTACACACATTTCATATTGCTGTTTTTACTTATATTTTAAAATCACAACCTTAGTTTCTCAGTTTCTTTGTTAAATGATTGTTAACAGGCAGTATAACGAGTGAAGTATGTGCCGAATTAAGGAACCAACCTGCAGGGGGCGCTGCTTACCCAATTTTTCTATTTACAGGGCCAGAATTTTATTGCAACTTTTAGTGGGGATCCCATTTACCCAGCAGAATAATTGTGGTAGTAACAGAGGGTTTAAATCAAAACATTATGCAAACAACTAAAAATTTAACAAAAATATCTAAACCTGCACTACAAAATGAGAATTATATACATTATTGTAATTAACCACCCAGGATGAACAATTAATAATAAACTCTGAGATTTTAATATTACAATTCCTCCAAGGAGCTGGTCACCCCATAACACAGTTAAAAGTATTTACACTTTTCTGATTACAGATCTTTTATTTCCTGATTTTTATTTATTCTGGTTCTTTCTAATTTTAGAAGTCTCTACTTTCTAGCTTACACTCACATCAAGTTGGAATTTTAAGTACAAGGTATTTATTCTTCATCATCTAAATTATTTTTAAAGTTTTCTCCTTAAAAACATTCTGTAAAATTCCTGTAACAACCTGTCTGCTCTTGGAGGTGGTCCTTCTCCATCAAAGTATGTGAAACCGTGATAAAGCAAGGAGCCCCGTATCGCTCACAGTTGCATTCGTAGATATCCCATCTAGGAAGCAAAATAATTTTTAAAAGGGATTCCAATTTTTCTTGAGTATATTGAGTAATATGGGAAGATATTCCATTTTAAATTCAAAGAAACTCTTCTCACTCTCCCCACTCCCCGTTTTTCTTCCTCCTGTAAATTATTCAGGATCCCTTTCTATAGCCTCTGTTCATCTGCAGAGATTTGGCCTCTCTGAGTAAATTGATAACTTTTCTCTTGCCGCTCAGCAGCCCAGTTCCACTAACCGCAGCGCTGAAGACTGGGAACTCAGCCAGCCAAGCTAAAACAATCCAAAAGAGGCAAGGAATGACAGATTCTTTGCAGAGAGAAACAATATTTTCTGAAGCCCAAGAGAGGTAATGGGGAAGGGGACACAGAATATCACGCAGCCCTGAAGCCTGTCTGGTGTGGACAACTTCCGCCCTTGCATTTCAGCCTCCCTGCTGTCCCATCTGGGTGAGGCCAGTGTGGCTCATGGTCGGAGGGGCTTTTACAGCTATCTGCGTTTTTTTATATAAAGAGAAATAACTTGCAAACTGAGTCGGAACTAAAAGCCTTCCCTATTGCCCAGAAATCATGGATGCCAAGGCAATTTCAAGGAAAACCATTCATGTAAACTCTCCAGACACCGCAATTGACGTACTGTCTGATCGTTCACAGAGCAACGACTAACAGCACAGCCTTTGCCTCTGGCCTGGCTGGGTTCGAGCTCTGATTCCGCAACTTTCTAACCGCAACTCCAGTAACTTGCTTACCTCCCTGTGCCTCGTTCATTTAGCTGAAAAATGGTGAGAATATTATCTACCTTATAGGGCTGAGACACACCTATCCGTAAATATGACTTGCTTAGGACAGTGCCTACCACACAGAATAGGCTCACTGTAAATCAGTTAATATCATTCATGTCCCCTCTCACATGGGCTGCACAGACACATTGATTCAGGATATTCAGATGCTGTCTATTAAAGTACTTTTAGTATATACATGGTGTAGAAAGGTTTCAACAGGCTGTAATTATATATATATATAATATAAAATTATATATTTATATATTATATATTATATATTTATATTTATTTATTTATTTATAATATATGTTTATATAATATATAATATATTTATATATTATATATAATTTATATATATATACATATATATATATATATAAAATGCTGTGCAGTTCTGGGTTCACAAAAAGTGTTATTGTGTGAAGTTAGAAAATCAAAATAACTCTCACCGTCTCCAGCCAGCAAGCCTGCCCCTGCTAAGAAAAAAACTCACGTGCATACACGTTGTGCCCCTACAATGTCAGGGTGAACTTTTTGAGCGAATTTACCATTTGACAGACAGAGGGTCTGCGATTCCCAGTCTGAAGCAGGGGCTGTTCTGGGCTCTGGGCAAAGGGGATGTCGTCCCTACACTGCAGTCTGGCCTGGCTCAGTCCAGAGCTGTGTTGGGTCGAGAATCAAGGCCCCCCGGTCATGCTGGCCCAGAATGCCCCCTTAAACTGCTTTACATCACCAGGCTTAGAGCCTCATGCAACTCTTGCCACAGCTTTACATGCATTTGGTGAACCCAATACTGGTTCTGAGGCTGGCTGTATTTTTGGACTTAATGTTCTTACTGCTCTTGGAAACTTCTTTAGTTACTTTCCTTGTTTTCTGTTCTTAATATGGATTTAGCCTTTTCCCTCTGCTCTAAACCTTCCATCCCAGATTACAGCCTCACGTTTCTCTCATGTGCAATAGAAAGTAACATATATGACAATTTAGTGTTATTAATTGCTATGAGAAATGGTTATTGTAGATGTCGTGCATAAGTGCCAGCTCTATTACTAATTATGGGTTGGTCCATCCACATTTTGAATTCATAGATTTTTACCAGATGGGGTAGAATTTGAGACTCCTGCTTGACCTTCATTGACATCGGAAGGGAGGGGCTACTCACTGTTAGAAGATAGAGTGGGAGCTCCTGCTAGATGGTCAGCCACCACCGCTACCTCCCTGTCTGGGAGGGAGCAAGGGGCCTTGTTACATTACCCCTCGTGGCCTCCGCGGACATCAGGGGGGAGGACCGGTCTCATTACCGCTGGGCAGGTGTGGAAATCAGCATGGTCTCCAATACTGCCTGGGAGGCATGAAAGTCCCAGGTGCTCCTCAGCTTTCTCTAGCCCAGTGGAGGTTTTCAAGGGGAAGCCGGTGTCACAGCCTGTGGACAGTGGAAACCTAGGCTTCCCAGCTCGGCTTCAGCTGGCATTGGTGGGTGGGGCTGCACCGTTTTCCTGTGGCCCTCCATTAGACCAGAACAATCACTGTCCAACTGTGTTCCGTTTGCTAGCAGCCACTTCTCAGTACTTTGGCTGGAGAGCAGATCCCTTTGGTCTGGTCTGCATTGTTGGCTGTTCCGGGTTGCTAGTGTCTTTAGCCCCAAGTCTGGGACATGTGAGGCAAAGGGAAAACCTGGGGACACATCACCTCTGGTCCTGAGGCCACAACCTGCCTTCTTTCTACCTTTCAAAGTCATTTTATGTTTGTTTTATAATGTCAGGGTTTTTAGTTGTACTTAGGAGAAGGAATAGGTCGATTATTTAAAAAATGAAGCTGCAGCAAGCTACTATAAACACTAGAGGTCCCTCCTAACATGTTTTTATGTTTTTTTCTAAACTGAAGAAAGGCTAATTTTTAGCATTCTCAAACATAATTCTGAGAGCTAAAATTGTTGTTTTAATTCATTTTCAATTCCTAAATATTCAACTTTTCTTAAATTTCATCTAAAAAACAATCAGCTTTATCTCATTGTTTTCTCAAGATTATGTTGTTCAAGGGGAGAGTCTATAGATCTGACAAAACTGTGGAATTATTATTATCATCCACATTAGTCAGTTTATTTTTGACACATTATATTAATTGATATAAAAAACACATCACTGCGTTCAGAAACATTATGATGTGAAACTACAAAGTAAAACTTAAAATAAGTTTTCAGAATTTTGAAATTAATGTTATTATCCATGTATCTTTTATCAAAAAGCATTCATTGAAAATTTACGTTCTCCCCACAACCTGAAGAAAAGCATTTTACAATAGAAATCTTTCCCATTTTAACCATCCTCAGTAGCTGGAATAGAACAGCACATATGACAATACTGGCATTCTTAAATTTTTATTTACCAAATGTCAAGAAAAAAATTAGCTGCATATTGCATCTGGAAAGAACGGGCATTCCTGGGACTAGTCTGTTGATGGTCGGCTCCCATTGGGAGCGTTGCCCGCTCCTCACCTCTCACCCACATCCATTCGTCTGCCTTCAGCCTGGAGTGATCAGTCTTTCCCAGTGTCGCCACAGAAACTCACACTGGAACTCTCAGTGCCTTTGGAAATGTAGATTGTCTTTCCAGTTCAAGTGTAGGTAAAGGTCATAAACTGCCCCTCTAACTCTGATCTCTGTAAGCCCTTGGCCATCTAATCATTTAAAACCAGCTCTTTACATTCAGGTAGAGCCATTCCCATGACCTCTAATTGGGCCAACAGGAGTTTACTATTATTAAATCGCTTCTGTATTGAGAAATCAAAGTTTACCATAACAAAACATGGGTGCCATTTTAAACCAAGTTTCTGTAAACTTTTGACCTGTGTGCATTTGTGAGTGAAGAAGATGAGGAAAAAAAAAAACTAACTTTCTTTCCGTTGAAAGCTTTTCAGTTGTCTATTATTCAGAATTAGTGGACCTGACAGCTTAAAAAAAAAAGTCAAAAATCTGCATAACGAAAGACATCCCCTGCTGTGAACTCTGGAAAGTGTTGCATGTGAAACAAAGGCAGATTCACTTGCTGCAGGACCTGGGACATCAATTCTATAAGATGCAACCTGAATAGTGCCTGCTGGAGTTTTCCAAGGCCTTCTCCACCCCCACCCCCCACCCCCCACTGACCGCTGTCTCTATTCGGTTTTCTCTTCCACAGAAACCAACACCTACCGTACAGGCTTCATGGAGGTTTTTGAGGAAAAAATGAAAGAAGAAGTATGAACAGAATATTGGAAGTCCAAAATAATATTTAAGTTATCACTGTGAACAAAATTTAGTCATTTTACTTTTTTTTTCCCCCAAAGGCGGAAGAGACATTACTGAAGCTTGGCAGTAAGTTAGAGTTTGCTGGCACCACAGGAGGAGGGTTAGGGAAAAAATTAGAACAACGTATAAAAAATCATAGTAGTCTAAAATAATTCAGAGCTTGGAAAAAAAACACAAGTAATATTCGTACAGACAGAGGAAGAGGAAAAATTGAAGATCCATAGAAAGGGTCTGCATCCAGACTAGAGGGGCCTGTGTGCCTGCATGCATGAAAACCCGATCAAGTGCAAACAGGAGTTTGCAGCCAAGAAAAGTAGAGGTTTATTCACTGAGGAAATGGTGTCAAGCCTGGAGTCACAGGTAAACTAATGCTCAAAGGCTGGCTCCCCAATGGCTTCCAGAGAATGGTTTCTATAGTGGGGAAATCATTAATCCTTGTGGCTGAATGAGTTGGGGGTGTGAGCCCTACTGATTGGTTGGGACGGGTAGGGAGTAGGTAATTGTATCAGGTCCTGATGTCAGCAATGGCATTGTTCTGTTTGTTTTGTTTTTGTTTTTTTATTTTAAACTCTTGGGAATCTCCCTTTTTAAAAAAAAGATTTTATTTATTTACTTTTAAAGAGAAGGGAAGGGAGGGAGAAAGAGAGGGAGAGAAACATTGATCGGTTATCTCTCATTCATGCCCTGACTGGAACCAAACCCACAACCCAGGTATGTGCCTTGAGAATCGAACCAACTACCCTTTGCTTTGAGGGACGATGCCCAACCAACTGAGCCACACCAGTGTCAGGAGGGTGAGGTCCCATAGATTTGTTCAGCTTTCATGGGCCTGGGATTGAAGTCACGATGTTATCTTTAGTTTCACAGAAACGCTGTTTCTGTGGTCAACAGGCCGCAGAAGCTTTGTTCTTAAGGTAGTTTGATTCTGACCATAATCTGATGTCCTTAAGGGTTTATGATTAAGGTGTAGTAGAAATTTAAAAATATAGATAGAAATTGAAGCTGGCACTCTGCATCAGCCCCTGATGGCTCCCTGCTGGCTTCCTGGCTCCAGATTATCACCTGTTGGCTAGTTAGTTGATTCCCTGCCCTGGGCCCTGGACACTCCCCTGCTGTTCCTTTGTCCTGGGCTCCGGACCACTTCCCTTCCTTTCCTGTGTCCTTGGCTTTCACAATTACGTATCTCCTGCTTGTATCACGAGATCTCTCCCCTCCCCACTTTGTTGCAGTGTATTTAACCACCCACCTGACCCCTCCTCAGTGCCCAGAATTTGGAAGCTGTCTCCTCTGGGTCCATGTGTGTATTAAAGGCTTACTCTGTCACCCCAGATCATGTAAGAGTTCGTTTTTCCGCAACAAAGGAAGGGAGTAGAGAGTCAGAAGGAGAAAAGGTCGTGTTAAAGAAATGGAGTTTCTGCGTGGTTACAAGCAGCCTAGTATTTCAAAAGGAGTGTTTTCTTTATTCTCCCACGATAGGAGGCCCCAAGTACTTTAACAAAAGAGCCCAATGAATCTGTTTACACTTAGAAAAGATCTTACTAATGGTTCTTGAAGGAGCAACTGGAGAGGGTGATTCGTACAGGCCTTGTCCAGTCTGATGGCTCCATGAGTCGCTTGCTTCCTTTCCTTCTTTCCTTCACCTTTGAAGCCTTTAGGACATCAGGGTCTGGTCAGCCATCAAACTGTCTTAAGAATAAAGCCTCAGGTGTTGATCGAGGGAAGAGATTTTAGGTCAAATTAAAGATAACGTCTTGACTTCAGTTGTGTGACAGCCCTAGGCCCCTGAAAGTGCAAGGACTCCACAGATCACAAAACCAGATGAGCTGACATCAGGACCTGACATAAAGATCAGTTGCTTTCTACCCTCGACCCAACCAACCAGTAAGAGCCCAGGACCTCACCTCCCTTAATCACCATCATTGATAACTTTTCCCATGTGTTTTCTGTCCCCGCACTGGCCATCAGAGAGCCAGCGCGCACCTGTGACTTCAGGCTTGGTGTCATTTCCTTAAAAATAAACCTTTACATTCTTTGCTACAAACTCCTGTTGGTGTTTGATTAGATTTGGATGTGCACAGGAGAATGAATTCCTTTAATGTGGAACAAAACCAAGGTTCCATTACACCCCATGCCTTGTGTGAAACTGTAAATCATCTTAGCTTGGTGTTATATTTTATATATATAATTCAGCATTCAACAGTAATTGCGAAACGAAAGCATTTCATTCTGCAATGACAAGAGGTCTTAAATTTTCTTCAGAAAAATCCACTGAGGGAGTGGGCATGTACAGGGCTAAAATCAGGTAAAATAGGCTGCATATTAATAACTGTGGGAAATAGCTGCATAGAAGGGTGGCGGTATACTACTACCCTCTCTACCTCTGCATCTATTTTACAATTTACATAATAAGCACTATTTTTTAAACTAACTAAAAAGCAAATTAAATAGGGGTACAAGTTTCTTAGAAAAACATTTCTAAAGACATTTCGTTCAAAAGAAAAGGCAAGAGTATACCATTCTGGGAATTTGGCAATGATGGCAGGACAGTTTTTGAATCTCTGAATTTCCCTGTAAAATTACCATCAATGACTCAGTGGAAAGCACGGTGGACTATTCAGAGAATAGACATAGAAACTGGGAGCGCTCTTTGGAGGCCTCATTATACAGACGACTTCAGTGGGATTGATACAGGGTGCACCCAAGAGAGGGCCCCCAAAAAGGGATTTAGAAGGGGGCCCAGGACTCAAGGTGTCTAGGAAATATTAGAGAGACATATAAGATGTCATTCCCCTTCCCCCACAGGTGTGAGTTGGGGGAAGGGACAAATGGAGCAGGGCCTTTGAGAGCTGTTTTGCATACCAACAGCTTTGCAGGTAACCTCTTGCATGGTCATTTGACATATCTATAGCCTTTAACTAGTTTCATGGATATGTTAAATAGCTGTGGCCATGCTTTGAGCCAGGGAGAAGGGAGTGACTTCCACCCAAGAAGTAACTGGGAGGCAACTTCCCCTGGTTACAGGGCCTGTGTGAGAGCTGGAAGAAGATTGGCTCCAGGATATTGGTCAGATCTGCCCAGATCTGCCCAGACTCACAATGGCAGCCCAGTAAACTTGGGAGAATATGGGAGTCCTGGCAGCTGTAGCTGATTGTAGGAGGAGTCGGCAATGGGGCTACGGAGGAAGACTGGCACAGGGATTTAAACCGAGACGCGGCAGCCATTGAAGGGAGAACCACGCGGACTTGGAAGAGTACAGATCCCCTTGCAGCTTTGCAAGGGGGGGAACCATGAGCCTTGGCAAGACTGCAGACCCCCGCAGCTCTGGTGGAGGAAAGAACAGACTTTGCCTGGACAGCAACACAGCTGACGGTGCCAGCGACCTGGAGACGCGGATGTGTGCTGCTTTTCCTGACTTACGGTAGCCTGGATAAGGGCAGGGGGAGAAGGAAGCACTGTGGGCGTCAGTAGTTATCCTAAAGGACTTTGATAGTTTAATAGGGACATTGGGTCACTACTTTAAGTCTGTATAGCCTTAAATAAACCTTTCTTTTCCTTTTTACAAATCTCTGGCATTGAGAGATATCTTTCTGATCTGGCGGTGGACAGATGAGCCCAGCAGATAGTCCAGATGGTATTAGCATACCATCCTCCGGAGTCCAGGCCCCTGTGTGTATGTGACTGTTCTGTAACAGTGTTTGGCATCCCTGGGTGGGCCAAATATTGCACGCCCCCCCCTTTGGACCTCTGTTCTGTAACAGGATTGCAGGGAGATTGAGGATGTTGGATGTCCAGGGTTTGTGCGTATGAATCTCAAAAGTAATAAATCTCACCAACATGCTATGATAAATCCTGTACGAAGGAAAAAATGCAGAGTGGAATCTACAGATGCAGAAGGGGCCATGTACTTTGCCTGACAAGCTCAGGGGAGGCCTGCACAGCAGGTCTTACCACATACAGAGACCAAAAGTAACCACGTAGGATGGTAGGAACATGAAAATTTCCTAACTAAAAGTGAGCGACAGCAGGTAGTCACATCCTAGGCCTATGGCTTCCTTGACAAAGGTCAATCTTTACTTTAGGTGAGAGCCAGTCTGTAGTCTTTTTCCATCTAAGATAACATGCCTCTGAAATTCCAGAGCCCTCTCCTCTTCCAGACCCTCAGGGCACTCCCACCTCTCCGAGCCAGAGGTCACAGAGCTCCTCCAGCGCTAGCGTGCCCCCCAGCACCATCTCCACGTGCTGTG
>PVKM010007491.1:0-41341 GCA_004027735.1 Carollia perspicillata | reverse complement strand
TGGTAACTTTTTTATTTTTCTTTAATTTTTTAAAGATTTTATTGATCTATCTTTAGAGGGGAAGGGAGGGAGAGAGGGAGAGAGATATCAATGTGTGGTTGCCTCTCATGCATCCCCTGCTGGGACCTGGCCTGCAACCCAGGCATGTGCCCTGACTGGGAATCGAACCGTGGTTGTTTGGTTCACAGGCCCGTGCTCACTCCACTGAGCTACACCAGCCAGGGCCACTTTTTTATTATGTACTAGTATTTTTAGTATGATATGCGGTAGAGATTGTAGTTTCTGTCATATTCTCCTAAAGGATATAGATTGTTTTTCCCAGCAGATATTATTTTACTGGCTGGTTCTTTAAATCTTTAAAGGTTACTTTTATATTTTATATTGCAGATGTCTTAGGGTGAATGCTAAATATTGACACATCATCTTCAGGTGGCTTTTCTGGGATTTTAACAGAAAGACTGATATGTTCGTTGAGACATTCTGGCATAGTGAGCTTCAACCACAACCGTTGTTTCTGTGTGGGTAGTAGCTAAACCTATGTCAAGTTTTTAGGCTTTCTACTAGACTATGTGAAATTTCTCCCACAGACACACAGTTTAGGGATCACCTAAGGAATATTGTATTTTATACACAAGTCTGGGGCCCTCTTGACTCTGTGGCTTTCTCCTTTCTCAGTGTTTTCCCCTTGGTTGCCAGCTTTTGTTTTCATTAGCCTCTGTCTCTCCAGCTGGCTAGTGCCCTCGGAGGAAATGCTGTGTGAAAATGGAGCTCACCCAGTATAAGGATCAAATTCCTTTAATTTCTACTTTCTTTTTTTCAATCTCAAGTTTAGTCAAATAGTTTATTCTCTATTTTTCTGACAGTTTGTAATTGTCATAAATGTAAGGATTAACAAAATGGGAGTTTTTAAAAAAACATTGCTAGAACCAGAATTATGTTTTTTGGATTTTTTTTATTGTTGTTCAAGTACAGTTGTCACCACTTCCTCTACCTCCCGCCCTCAATCCTCCCCCGCTTTGGCTTGGTCCGTGGGTCCTTTATACATCTTCCTTGATGGCCCTTCCCGTTCTTCCCCCTGCCACACACTATCCCCACCCACCTCCCCTCTGGTTACTGTCAGTTTGTTCTTAATTTCAATGTCTCTGATTATATTTTGCTCGCTTGTTTGTTTTGTTCATTAGGTTCCTGTTAAAGGTAAGATTGTATGGTATTTGTCTTTTACTGCCTGGCTTATTTCACTTAGCATAATGCTCTCCAGTTCCATCCACACTATCACAAAGGGTAGGAGCTCCTTCTTTCTTTCTTCTGCATACTATTTTGTCACGTAAATGTACCACAGTTTTTTTAATGTACCACATTCATTTACTGAGGGGCACCTAGGTTGTTTCCAGCACTTGGCTATTGTAAATTGTGCTCCTATGAACATTGGGATGCATAACTTCTTTTGGATTGGTGTTTCAGGGTTCTTAGGGTATAATCCCAGCAGTAGGACTGCCAGGTCAAAAGGCAGTTCCATCTTTAGTCTTATGAGGAAATTCCATACTGTTTTCCATAGTGGCTGTACTAGTCTGCATTCCCACCAACAGTGCACTAGGGTTTCCTTTTTTTCCACATCCTCACCGGCACTTGTTTTTTGTTGATTTGTTTATGATGGCCATTCTGACTGGTGTGAAGCGGTACCTCATTGTGGTTTTAATTTGCATATCTCTGATGGTTAGTGATTCTGAGTATCCCTTCTTATGTCTCTGGGCCCTCTGTCCTCCTTGGAGAAGTGTTTGTTCAGGTCCTTTGCCCATTTTTTAATTGGACTGTTTGTCTTCCTTTAGTGGAATTGAGTGAGTTCTTTATATATTTTGGAGATTAAACTTGCGCCATAGGGTATCATTGGCAAATATGTTTTCCCGTACAGTTTGTTCCCTTTTCATTTTGCTGTTTTCTTTAGCCATACAGAAGCTTTTTATTTTGATGACGCCCCATTTATTTATTCTTTCCTTTATGTCCCTTGCTTTAGGAGACATATCAGTGAAAATGTTGCTGTGTGGGATATCTGAGATTTTCCTGCCTATGTTCTCCTCTAGTACTTTTATGGTGTCATGGCTTATAATTAAGTTTTTTATCCATCTTGAGCTTATTTTTGTGTATGGTGTAAGTTGGTAGTCCAGTTTCATTTTTTGCTGTTCAGCTCTCCCAACACCATTTGTTGAAGAGGCTATTTTTACTCCATTTTATGTTGCTGCCCCCTTTGTCAAATATTAATTGACTGTAGAGACATGGGTTTATTTCTGGGCTCTGTATTCTATTCTATTGATCTTTGTGTCTTAGAACCAGAATTTCTTACAGTGCATGCTTTATATCAAAGTTGTAAAATCATTGTGTCTTCAACCTTAGTATACCTTCCTCTTGCCAAAACAGGTCAAAGCAAGTTGAAAAAAATCAAAATTGCAAAACTGATTTATTGCATTAGAAAAAAATTTTTTAATTTAGTAGGATATGCCTACAGAACAGTGACTCATTTATCTATCACTCTCTCTGGTGGCTCCAAATAAGTTGGAATTTTAACATTAGAGGCAAAGAATAGTAGTTAATGAAGTGAGTTTGAAAGAGAAAAAGACATACAGACAAAAGAGAAGAAAAGAGAAAAAGAATGAAGGAAAAATCAGAGGGCTGAGAGAATACAAGCAGAATAAAAGGAGAGGAAAGAAGAGGCTTTGAGAATCATGATTTCTTCCTTCCTTGATACAATATCTTACTGATTTACAAAAATTATAGTTATAAATATATGTTAGAGTATATATTTAGGAGCTATCAGAATAATCAAGGTACATGTTTATGCATATAATTTTCTGCCGTTTTATTTGAAATGATTAGAGTGAGACATCACTCAAGTTCTGCCACTCACTGTGGTATCCTCTCCATTTTATTTTACTTTTCTGAAAGAAAACAGCTGGGTATGTATGATCTTTATATTGGTGAATTCTGGTATCATAAAGAACAGTAAAAGAACATAGCTATGAATATAAACAACGAATTAACACGTATTTTCTATGTTACATGTATTATATACTACACTCTAACAACATAGTAAGTTAGATAAAAGAAAATTCTATTAAGAGCATCATAGTGATCCTGGCCAGGGTGGCTCAGATGGCTGGGTGTCATCCTGCAAAACAGAGGATCATGGGTTCAATTCTGGATCAGGGCACACGCCTGAGTTATGGGTTTAGTCCTTGCTTGGGACTCATACAAGAGGCAATGTTGCTCACATTGAAGATTCTCTCCCTCTCTCTCTCCCTTCTCTTCTCTCTAGAATCAATAAAAGAAAAAATATTTTTTATGAAAACACAGTGAAAAAAATACTTTTGCAGTGAGATCAGTTCAGTTCATCAAAAGATACATATTTTGGCTGCCTCCATATTCATTCAGTGTATTATGTGCTGTGGATAAAATAAAAAGAAAACCTGTCCTTATTTTCAAGGAGTTTATTATACTTGTGTTGAGAAGAAAGAGTTTGCCCATATCAGGGTGTGTCATGAGATAGATGACTGGAGATTTGGGTGGAGACTCTCCAAAGAACAGAGATGGATCTCTGTATTTAGGGGCTGGAGAAAATAAGACACACACACACAAAAAAAGAACTAGATGTGCAAAAAAGTCGATGCAATCAATAATCAAGAGAAAAAGTAGACAAGGAGATTCATGCATGATTTAGATGCTATAATTAACAGACAAGGGTATTAAAATAACTCTTAATATCTTAAAAGTGGAAGAAAAGATGGTCATTGGAGATGAATGAAATAGAAAATTAAATACATTATAAAATATTTTACAGTCAAATTGACATTTTAGACCTGAAGCTATAAATTGAAAAATAAGATTGTGGTGGATGAATTTAAAAACAGATTGGCCACAGCAGAACACAAGAGAAGTAAGCTGGCATACAGATCAACGGGAAACACCCAGTCTGAAGCACAGGAAGGGAAAAGAAAAGATATGACACATTAGAGCATAAAAGACGTGGGACACACAAAAGATCTGACTTAGGTGTATGTGAAATCCTGGAAAGAACAAAGAGCAAGATTTTCGTCACCAGTAAAATACATAAATAAACTATGATTTATTTACCTCCTGACAAGCTATACAACAATGAGAATAGAACACCTACAACCGTATGCAGCATTACATGTGAACATCACAAACAAAGGTTGAGTTAAAAAAAAACGCAGACAAAAATTAGTACATGTGTTGTGATTCCATTTCGATTCAAATTACAAGAACAGGTAAAACTCTTCTTTGGGAAGTCGGGATTGTGGTGACCTTCGGGAGGTGACAGTGACTGGCAAGGAGCACAATGTGGCACTTCAGGGTCTGCAACCGTTCTCTTGCTTGAGTGGGTGTGGGTTGCAGTCGTGCATCCAGCTTTTGAAAATTTATTGAACTGTACTGTTATGACTGGTAGGTTATCTTGTATGGATATTACTCTTCAACAAAACAAAATTTAAAAGGATTTGTAGGTTTAAAGAAAGTCCAGGCTTTAAAAAATTTCCTAGCAAGCATTCTAATTTACCACACCTCATATTCCACTGTTGAGATTACTAATATTTTGTCAGCTATTAACAATGTAACTTATTAGCACAAGAGAATAGACCTCATATCATGGTGACATATATGAAGTCTATCCAAAGGTATCCAGCCACTCACTATGAAAAACAGATACATTTATTGGAAAAGACACAAGAAGCATTGTACATAGGACAGTGGTGCTTCAGTCCCCTTCAGAGGAGGCACCTTGGGACCTCACGTAGTTCGCCATCAGCTGCCCCATCATATTTTCCTGAATCTCATCAATGGTCTGGAATCTCTTCCCTTTCAAAAGTGATTTTAGTTTTGGGAAAATCTGGAAGTCACAGGGCACCAAATCTGTGCTGTAGGGGATCTGACTCACCTGGGTGATTTGATTTATCTACAAATCTCTGCACCAGACACAATGCCTGAGCAGGTGCATTGTTGTGATGAAGCTGACAATCACCAGTTACACACAGCTGCAGCCTTCTGAGTCATCCGAACAGTTTCCGGAGAGGAATGTTCAATCTTACTACAAAATTTGATGCAGATTTGTTGCTCTACTGAGTCATTTTGAATTTGATGGGCACACAGTACATGCTCCCTCAATGGTATCTACTGCCCCCACTGACTAGTTCAGTGAAGCTATCACTGTTTATGCATGTGCATTCCAGTCCACTCTCCTTGGCTGCCTGGTTACACCGATGTTGCACAAACTGTTTTTGTTATATTAGCAATGGCTGGACTTTTGCCAGACAGACCTTCGTGTGTGTGTGCAGTAGATGGTGAGTGCATATTAAGATATATATGCATATTATTCTTTTAAAAAACATGTTATTTATTTTTAAAGAGAGGGGATGGGAAGGAGAAAGAGAGGGAGAGAAACATCAATGTGCAGTTGCCTCTTGAGCGCCCTCGACTGGGGACCTGGCCTGCAACCCAGGCAGGTGCCCTGACTGGGAATTGAATCAGCAGCACTGGTTCGCAGGCTGGCGCTCAATCCACTGAGCCACACCAGCCAGAGCTATATCTTATTCTTTATTTGTCTGGAAAATATGTATGATAAAGAGGTTGCCATTCACTGTGATATACCATTTTAGTATAAGATAGAAGGTATATATATTACTTACGTGAATATATATAACTCAAGATACCAACTCAAACTTACAGTGTGTTTTCATTTACATTGTTAAATACCTTTCTTGTGAAGTTCCATCACATATGTTCGGACTTAATCATGAGGACAGAGTTTGAGACTAAAACTCTGCCTTATTCATAGCTTTGGATGCCTGTAGTTTAAGTTAAACTGAGAATTTTTAAATCACAGATTAAATATATACCAAACGTAATGAATGTCCCAGCATGATGAGCCATATCACTCTCTCACTTGCACACGTGTCATACATCACTGTAACCCTCTTTCTAGTAAGATTATCATTTTTGCCAAATGCGTTAAGAAATTCTATTTAGAGACTAAAAATGCTTTTAGAGAAAATGGAGTTTTCTACTCTAGCTTCTAGGATTATGTAATTCCTTAAAAGCAGAAGAACTACTAGGAATTATATGGCAATGATAATTTGAAGTACCATATCACTGTGATCCCCTGACATGCTTACAATAGGGAGCGAGTAAGTTAGGGAAAGAAGGAAGGGAGGACTTGAGGAAAAGACAGAGAGAGGGAGGAAGGGAGGGAAACAGGAAAGCAAACGAGACACTCTTGGATATATAGTATTTGATTTCTCCTGAATGGCCACAAAACCAAGAAGGAATTTATCTGTGCGCCTGGTTTTAACCCAGTCAGTCACGTGGAACCGCGGCGGCCACCAGGGTGGTGGTTCTCAAACTTCAGCACACAGCACAACCGCTAGGTCTTATTTATCCAGGATTGCATGCCCCAACCCCAGAGTTTCTGTTTCCATAGTTCTGTTGCTGGGCCTTTGAATTTGCACTCCTGTCGAGTTCCCAGGGGTGTTGATCCTGCTGATCCGTGACCTCTATTTGAGAACCACCACACCGAAGCTGCTTTAGCTTCAACTGTCCCCGACCTTCTGTCATAAACTTGGCTCTCATTCTGTTTTTTTTTTCTCACTTGAGGATATGCTCATTGATTTTAGAGAGAGAGGAAGAAACAGATTTTAGAGAGAGAGAAACAGAAACAGAGAGAGAAACATCAGTGTGAGAGAGAAACATCGATTGGTGGCCTTTTGCATACACCCTGACCGGGAATTGAACCTTTTGGTGTGGGAGACTACACTCTAACCAACTGAGCCCCCTGGTCTGGGCTGGGTCTCTGTTTAATCTTGCTTTTGATTTATCCAATAAACAGAATCCATAACAAAGATACAGGGGATTGACTTAACATGGGTACATAGTAGAGAATGCTAAAAAGGAAAAGGGCTTCATGAAACTCCCTCAGAAAATTTTTGCCAGAAACTGTTTGCCCAGAATAAAAATTTTTACTATCAAGTGATAATAATTACTTTCCAGAAAGGGGAGAAAAAAACAGCCCAGCCAAAAACAAGATGCAACTAAGTATGTATAGTCTGTTTTCAAAAGAATGGGTTTCTTTTTCTCCTGGCGTACGCTGAATGGGGTCTGTTACCGATCAAGGCTGACAGATGTGGAGTGGTTCACGCTAGCCATTTGCCTGTATTAGACGGAAAACACCTGCTTTGCAAAGATAGATTCATGTTAACCCTAATTTTTTTAAAAGAATAATGTGCATATGTCGATGTAATAATGTTTAATTTCATTCCTGTGTAGGACCGCATCTAAACATGTAAACAAGGACCTTGGTAATCTGGAGGAAAATAAAAAGTTAGAAGAAAACAATCACAAAACAGAAGCCTAAGAGACAAGCTGTTTTAGTTGTTGTCCAGGTGAGTGGGCCGTGTGAGGCTTACAGAAGTAGTTGCCAAGAAAGTGTGGAACATTCTGTGAGATGCAAGGGAATGCCTTGACACGGAGGTGCTTCGTCGCGGAGGCTGTTCAAACAGGAGAGGAGCTTTCAAAAGCAAACTCTGGTGATTCAGGTGTTCTCAGAGGAGTGTAATCTCGACCATTTCCCTATTCTCCAAACAAATAACTATTATCCTCTGAATAATTAAAATTAATTTTGAGATTTTAACATTTAATTAGCATTTTGTATTCTCTTGACTACACAAATTTTGCTGAGTTCAAAGAAGCTTAATTTTATAAATTGATATTTTGATTGGGTGAGTGCCAATTTTAATACTTTAAATGTACTTTTAAAAGCAGTTATGAGAATAATTTTAAAATATAAAAATCTTAATCCAATGATTTAAGATACTTAGGAATGTCGGTGTTTATACAGCCATCTCCCAAATCATTTTAATGAAAGTGCTAACAATTTTGTGTGTATTTACACACACACTTTTGCAAAGAGTGTGTACCTCATATACATATATGTGTATGTATATATGTGTCTGTATATGCCCATATATGCATGTGTATAATGCATATGTAAATATTACAGGTATTGTATGCATTTATATGGAATAACTATAGGAGTGTGATTTTTTAAGAGAAGTTGGTTGGATAAGTTATTCTGTGTGCCCCGGAGTGAGAATAACTGTTCCTATGGCTTACTTATCTGAAATTAAAATCCCCAACAATCGCAGTAAAACTTTGATTTATTATAAATGAGCTGTAGGCACAATTTCAGCGCAACACCCAGACAATCACATAGAGAAGATATGGGCATGGGGACAAAATTGCAATTGGAAGGATGCACACAGGAAAGGCAAATAGAAGAGTTTAAGTAGGACACTTTTAAACTCTGCAAACCGAGCTCTCCAGCTGATTGGGAGAAGGAAGTGAGAACTGGGCTCTTTCTTCTGTTCCGCCTTTCATCAGAAGTCAGGAGGCAGCACTTCCACCTGTGTGGGGTTTTTGTCTCTTTGTTTCCCTGATTCTCTGGGGTTCATTCTTCAATCTTTCATAAACATAGATTTTTACCTTCTGTTATCTTCAGAATTGGATAGAGTAAATCCTCCAAGGAAGATGGACCTTGACAACAAAACCCACAAAAGATAGAGATTTGAAGGGATATGTGAATTTTTTAACCTGAAGAAAACAGGATGAAATAGTTCCCTGAACACCTTTATAATCTTTATACAAATTAATCAATGTTCATAAAAATAAAGACTCTCGAAATTCCAAAACCTTATTTGCAAAGAAGCCCTTGCGTGTCTGGGATTACAGATAGGTTCAGGGACAGTGGAGGTTTATGCAAGTCTCCTGTAAAGTAACTCCTGTCACTTGAAGTACAAAGCATCTGTTGATGTAAAAAGTGATTGCTATGGTAACTTACTAAATTATGTTTTTTTCATTATTTCAGAGAAAAAACTATATAGGCCAAATGAAGCATGAATGTGGATTGTATTTAAGACATATACAAAGACATTGACAGCAATTCATGGTTCAAATATTAAGCAGTTCATTCTACCAAGCTGTCACGGGATTTCAGAGAATTATCTCAAGTCAAACAATGAAATGAAATTGCAAACAATAACAAGTTTTGGCAGCCATGATGATAGGTCCATGTTGTATTTGGTTTGATTTTTGTTCTGTAAATGTCTGCACTGAGGATTTTCTTTGGGTTTGCCTTTTCTGTAAATTTTTTACGTAGCTATTTTTATACACTGTAAGCTTCGTTCTGGGAGTTGCTGTTAATCTGATATATAATGTAATGTTTTTATTTCAATTGTTTATATGGATAATCTGAGCAGGTACATTTCTGATTCTGATTGCTATCAGTAATGCCCCCAAACTTTTTCACAAGCACCTAAATCCCAAAGGTGGCAGCTTGTGAAGACTGGGGACACAAACATTGCCCTATTCCAAAACTGTAACTTTTATCACAAAAGGGGGAGGCAGAGAGTCAGATTGATAAACACCAGGTGAGCTGATTCTGTGACTGCACCACCCGCTGACTCTCAGAAGCGAATCTCACATGCGAATAGACATATATACATAATGACAGTACTCCCAAACTACATTTTTGCCTGTACTGAAAACAATGTAACAGCATTTGGGTAACACTTACCTTTAGAGACTCCTGCTAGTAAATTATTTTCTGTTAAAAAAAACCCATGAATATATGAGATATAGTTTGGAAAAAAATCACAGATTACATTTCCATTTTCATAGATCATAATGTAAATCACTGTATTTAAAAAATTGTTGTTAAATCCTTTGGGTTATCCACTGCCTTAAAATTATACCTATTTCCTTTTTAAAAAGATATCAGTCAGAATTGGAGATTTTTAACAGTGGTCATTATCAAAGCTGTGTTATTTTCCACAGAATATAGAATATATATATTTTTTCGTGTGTGTTTTTGTTAACTACGCTACAGATATTGAATGCACTTGAGATAATTTAGTGTTTTTAACTGATACATAATTTATCAAGCAGTACATAAAAGTGTAATAATAAAATGTCTATGTATCTTTAGTTACATTCAAATTTGTAACTTTATAAACGTGTTTTATGCTTGAGGAACTTTTTAGAGTGGTAGTATAAATGGAAACTTTTTGAAGTAGACTGGATATGGGCCAATAGCTACTTGTGAATAGACTTTTAAACTTTGTTCTTTCAAGCAGAAGCCTGGATTCTGGGAGAATACTGCACAGCCATTTTTGTCCCAGGATTTGCATAACTTTATAGAAAAAGAAAATGAACATCAGATTTCCAGGTATAAAACTGTGTTCTTTGGGAGGAAGAGGAAAACTGGTGTTTGTTTTTCAGACTGTTGGAGTAAAAATTATGAAGGCAATGAAAAATAAATTGAAGATTAAAGTGAGAGGGAGATTAGGAATAATATTTTGCCACTTCTGCATTATTTAGAAACACACGTTATTGTACATTTGTAAACCATTCACTGCTCGGGCCATAGTGACTCGGTTTAATGAAAGCTTCCTGTAGTGGATTGGTAGGGATTAAATACACGTAATATCCTATTAGACTCGAAGCTGTGTAAAATATTATGGGGAAAAAGAAAATATGTTTTTTGCCTCTAAACTTTGATTTATTGAAGTTTTATTTGGTAAGGAGAAAATTGAATTTTGGTCTATATTTAAACCAAAGTGAAAGGGGAAAAAACCAAAGTTATTTGTTTTGCATGGCCAAGCCATCCTATTATCTCTGTAAATACTGTGATTTCTCTTTTTTCTTTTCTTTTTAGAATTTTGTTAAAGAAATTCTAAAATTTTTAAACACCTGCTTCCATAATAAACCATGAACACTAAAATGAAATCACTTCCATATAAATACTTTTCTTTTGGTGTGAGAGATCAAAGGGTCAGTCTATCTCCTAAGCTGTGTTTGCAGGAGGCAGCAATGTGACAGTGGAAAGAGGGGGTATACTGTAATTATTTATTGGCGTTCACTTGCTATGATAAAGTAAGTCCAAAAGCAGCTGTCGTAACCTAGAGAGCAGAACATTCAAAACTCAGAGCTCTGGACAGAAAGCAGCAAGTTTGCCGGGCAAAGCGGGACAGTGTGACGACGATCGAGTCCATGCCTGGACAAAACGGAAAGCTTCTCTGTGTAACAGCTGTGGTGGAGTGTGCACAGCGAGCATGGGGAGGAAGGTCGCGCACTCTCCTCGACCTCCGAGGTGGCTTCTCTTCAATTTAATTCTTTGGCAATGAGAGGCAGGTTTCGCCAGTCAAGTTTCACTTCCAATCTTTGATTACAGGAATTGTATGTGGAAATGGATTAACATACCCATCTATGCCTAAAAGATAATAAAACTGAAATATGTCTTCACATATCTCTCACAGCTGCCTGCCTCTTGTCTAAGCCAGGATGTACATTATGTATAGAAATTACTAGTCTTTACTAAAGAGTAGAACACTCATTGTGACTCTTCACCTCTCTAAAGAACGAATGCAGCAAAATAAAACTATTTACATCTTCCTGTTATGCCACTTCCACTAGCCCTAGGTTTCACCTGCGACTGGGTCCGTGGCGAGTGTGTCTCTGTCTTTAATGACAGGACCATGCTCCCTGTGGGCTTATCGTGTGGCTTCTCTAGGAACTTAATTAAGAGGACACATCCTACCTCTTTCCTTCCACCATTAATGCACTGTTCAATGTACACTCTGGAATGGCGTGGGCATGAGCTTTCATAGAAATGTTTCACCTTTAAAATAAGGCCAAGTCAGCTGTGTACATCAATATTTATGTGCTAGGGCCAACCACACATTATCTTATTTAATCCTTAATGCTTGTAAATTGTATTAAATATACTCCCTTATCTTATAGCTGAAAACTAAGGTTTAGAGAGGTTCCATAACTCCCAAGTGCGTTCTGCTTCTGCGCAGGTAAGTTGGAGATCAAATTATGTCTGTGTCTAAAGGCCATGTTTGCTCCAAGCTACTATAGTTTCCAACCCTTCTTCAATCGAGGAATCTCCCTTTTCATAACATGTAAAATTGGGAAACATTGACACATGAACTGGTTATATGATCTATAAAGGATTATTCAAATAAGTTCAAATCATAGAACATGACAATATTATATAACTTTCCGGCTGTATTTGGATGATTGGATATTTTATTGGACATATAATTACATATGTGTTTGTTTAAAATGCATGTGTTTAAACATTGATGTGCATATACATGTGGTACATTTTTAACACACATATATTCCTGACACATACTAAGTACCTATTATGAAAGAGACTATATTGATGCATTATTTTTGAGGGGAGACCAAAAAAGTACTGGAATTATCTTCTGGAGGGTGGGCCCCTTGTAGTACAGGCTTTCCCCACTAGGTGAGTGTTCTAGGAACCCATCTGTATCAGTGCACCAGCTGGTGTTGTTGTGAGAGGCTGCGTTTAGCTTCAGTGAACATTTTTTGAAGACTCTTTTGACTTGTTTGCCCATTTCATGATGGGTGATTTACGAGAGCACCTGCCCACACAGCGCTGAGTGTTCAGCAGTTTTTGACCAAAAACAGCATGACCCCTGTACCCCACCTTATTCACCCAATCTTGCCCAGAGCAACTTTCTTTGTTTCCCCAGATGAAAAAAGGCCCTCAAAGAGAAAAGTTTTGTCAAAGTGGAAAAGGTGCAACAAAAAAACAGTAGAAGCACTAAAAAAGCATCAAAATGGATGAGCTCAGAAACCGTTTTGAGCGGTGGAAAAACTCTCGATAGGTGACTGCATCCCATGGAGAGCACTGTGAAGGTGATTGAAGTTTAAACATGTAAGAACAAACACACAGTGTTTTACAAATAAATTCTAGGGTTTGGGGGTCCCCCCTTGTACACTTTCACTTGAATCTGCTCAATATCCTGATACAGGAGGTGCGGCCTCCATTTTACAGAGCAGGACAATGTGAGCAACTTCTTCTGCAACCACAGACGTGGGAGG
Source organism: Carollia perspicillata (assembly GCA_004027735.1). NCBI lineage: Eukaryota > Metazoa > Chordata > Mammalia > Chiroptera > Phyllostomidae > Carollia > Carollia perspicillata. Next base: position 28,369 of record PVKM010007491.1, on the reverse strand, counting down.
TGGTTACGCCCGAGCTAATTTAAGCTCAAGGTGCCAAAGTCCTGCTCTATTCACTGTATGACTTATCTTCCCCATTCTAAGAAGGTACATCTGTCCATGCTCGGGAGGGCTACCAAAAAAGATAGATTTGCACTGCATAATTTATTTGATCTCCTTAGTAACTCATGTCATTCATATTCAAAGGAATGTGATGTGAAAACTGCTTTGAAAACAAATTATTGTATACTTATTCAATTTTTATTATGTAGCTAAAGAATTAAATGGGAAATCTTTACTACTAAAGATCAGTACAATAGATTTGACTTTAGAAGTATCGTACTTTAACAATAAAAAACATAGAATGTATGTTCCTCATCTAAGCTCCTTAATAAAAAAAGTTTTAATGTACTGTGTTGGGGAAGCATGAAGTCACAGACCTGGGGCTCAGTGTTCCCCACATTCTTTCCTCACCTATTCACGATCCTCATTCTAATCCGATTGTGTTTTCCCCCAAATCTGCCCTCTCTCACTTCTCCTTATGAACACGTCTCAAATGCACAAGTATTCATTGAAAAATGAGCACACAGGCAATCGACTTCCAAAGCTAATTCCTCCATTCTCCAGTTACCTGTTCTGTCCCCTTCCGTTTGCTTTGGGAAAGGTTTTACGTTGTGATGGCCCTGCAGCTGAATGCATGAGAGAGAAGGTATCCACACTGCATGTATGTGTGTGCGTGTGTGAGCACACACAGGCAGAGCACACACACGTGGTGGGCTGTCTTACCCCGTTCTCCTCATCAGAAAAGGAATTGCTTGAATAAATACGAAGTGTGTGTGAAATACGCAGCAGCTTTAGGGTGGAAATATTCACGGCACTCTGATGCGAGGCATTCATAAGGGTAACAGTTACTGTGGCACGTACTTGACTTGATAGTTGAAATGAAATTTGTGTGAGTAAACCTTAGTTATACCCATTCCATACTACCAGGAAATAAATGAGGGGCTCACCGTTGTAGAGGCTCAGAAGAAATGGCCAGGTTTTTGAGAAAGCTTGTAGGTTCGGAGGGCTCAGAGACTGTGATCGCCGGAAGGCGTGGCGTTGGATAAAGTGTGCCACTGGAAGCTGACGCAACTCACTTCACACTATTTGTAAGAGAATCAAAATTAAATACCAACTTTCCCCATAAATACTTGCTTTCTGAGTGTATTTTCACAGGTAGACCACAATAAACTGAGCTTCAATTAACAGTTTAAATTGAAGGTTTGATTTACATACCATCTGAGATATTCACTTCTATAGAAATAACGGTTGAAATTTGGGCAGCCCTGTACAATTCTTTGAATTCTTATCAGTAAGAAATAATACGTAGTGAGATAAGATGTAGTTGTCGGTTGAAGGTTGGTTCACAGCCCTCTTCATGGTTGGCCTATTAAGGAAATGGAATATTTCTTTAAAAAGTCTTATGAATAAGCTTTGGGGTCGTTCTTCGTGAGCTAGATTGTTACTGAAGATCCAACTCACCCAGAAACGCCGGGATTCAACATTGTTGGCAATGATCATGTAGCTCCTCTTTTTATAGCTTGATTAGAATCGTCCACCCAAAGCTCTAAAATATCTTTGTATTGAGAGACAGAGACATCACTTATTGAATTTGATTCCAAGAGAAAGTTCATTGTTTTAAATGGAATCTTTTGCAGATTCATTTAAAAGAGTCATCTTCTGTGAGTTTTCTTAATTTAGAGAGCTTTGTTCTTCATATATAATAGTTGCATACACACTGTTTAAAAGATGATGAATTTTTGGTCATATTGGGAAAATCACAAAACAACTGATAGACCTTCCCCCACATTCCTAACTGATAATCTGTTAAAAAGTTGCCTGTAGTGACTTTGTTACTCTTTCATTCCTTTGAGTTATTTTTTCTTGAATGTGATAAAATAATATTATTAAAATATCAATGTACTTCCTAGTTATTGTGACAGGACTTCCATTTTTTGTCCCTATAATAATGGCAAGGTAAGGAATCAGTGTTCAATTCAGAGGTTGTGCGGATTTATAACTGTTAATGCTGTTGTTTTTGTGGGATTTCTGCAACAAAGGCAGAGATGAATTGGCACTGACACCCTGGGCGTCAGTGTCTGGTGGCTCTTGGCATTGCACTGAGGAGAATGTGGCACTGAGGCAGGTTCTGTTGGTTCATCTTCATCATTCTCCTCTCTTACTGTTGCCAGTGGGATATGTGTGTGTTTCTAGACTGTGGGTGGGAAATCTCAACTTCTCTTTTAAAATTATTTTTCCAAGCATTGGATTCAATGAGGAAATCGTGTGGTTGGGAGCAAAGTCAAATGGACTTTACCAAAACCATTTCCATTCCAAGTTAGAGATAAAAAACCAAAACAGAGCAGCAGAGGTTTAGAAAGTTCAGTGAGCACAGGAAGCTGTTCAGCTGTGATGTGGTTCTGCGTATCAGCTAAAGCACATATGTTTACAGTTGCATTTAACCGGGCTTTTGCTGAAAGGAGACATCACGGGATGAACCATGTCAGCAAAAGTTGACACAGTCTTTGATTTTGTCCTTGGCTCGTATGTTCTTCTCAGACAAAGCCACCACAGCTCTACCACAGCACAGGGCCCCCACACCACAGTGCCGGCCCCGTCCTTTCATCCTCCTTTGGGTACGTTCGGAGAGCTGCTTTGTAAACTTAAATGCTTTTGCAAAAAGCATCCTCTTCCTGTTTCTCTCACGGTCCATTTGTTGCATTAGATACCCTAATTCTTTGTCTGTACCTGTCATCCCACGAAAGGGTCAGAGCACGTTTTTCCACTCCTTGATATTAGGTTCATCCACATGATTCACTTTAGCCAATAAAATCATGTGGAAGTGGCAGTTTTTCAGTTCTGTGTCCAGGCCTCAAGTGGCCTACCGTGTCTCTTCTTAACTTCTTGTACTTCTCTGATTGCCATGGGAAGGACAAGGCAAGAAAAGCCTGTTTATGCCAAAAGGAAGTTAAAGACACGGGCAGATCTGCCCTAGGTAAGGTGCCTCGGATAAGCCCAGGCTAGAATAGGGCAAGCCCAGCCAAGATCAGCTGAGCCCAGTCTATAGCAGCTGTCAGTCAGGTGATCCACAGATACACGGGCTATTCTGATAAATGAGTGTTTAAGCCACTAAGTTTTGAGATTGTTGTTATGCAACAACAGCTAACTGGTATACCTCTTCAGAGACAACAAGTTTCTGGTTGGCTTAGTAAGTCAGGATAATATGAAAAACATTCCTTTCTCTCTCACACACACACACACACACACACACACACAGTCAGGTATACTTCATTAAAGCTGCGATGACTAGACTTTTGTGCTTTTGAAAGGTTCTTCTCTTCCCTGATTTTTCTGGGATCAACATTCGCTACCCAGGGCCCCCAACCCCTCTGTATGCTATTAAATATACTTTGGCACCGACACACAGGAATTATTTGTAGTAATGCCAGGTAGCTGTTTAGAGATGTTTCTTGAGTATATAAATCATACACAAGTCTCTCAGCAGCCGGGGCACATTTGTGATCTGTCTGGTGCTGGTCCCCATTTGTCCTTTCTCGTTGTTCTGAGAGTTCAGCATTCACAACAGGTTCAAGTAATTGCTCTCTGTATGTCCACATAATTACATGCCAATACCTTTTATCAAATTAGAAATTATACTCAGGCTAGATATTCCACTGACACCACATTCTCACCAAATGTCAGAGTCCCTTAAAAATATTCTCAGCTCCAAAGGCCTAATTAGGTTTCCAGTTATTCATGTCACTGGTCATTAGGACAATCATGCAAATCAACAGGGACTAAGGTACCCAGACACTGAATCAGAACATCCTAAAAGAAATCAAAATTTTTCAAACTGCATTTATTAACCTTTTCCCTAGACCCGTAGAACTGCCCAGCAGAATGTTTCCGTGTAAAAAGAGGGAAACAGGGATAGGGCTGTTTAATGAGGAAGCAATTGGGAAGGAGGTATTAAACACACCCACACATACCTACACCCTCACCAAATGTCCAGCTGGCTGTGCAGATTCTCAGTGTCCACTACATCATGGGTGAAGCATGGTGGCGATGGTGTGAAGGCAGAGGCAGACACTTCGTTTTTGCGTCCCCCCAAATGGCACAGGGCATTCTTGAGGGACAGATGTACTTACCAGTTGTCGTGGGTGATACTCTAACCTTATGAGTATCCACACTACAGTCTTCCCTATAAGCCAGCCTCTGGCCTTTGTCACCAGCCAGAGGTGCTGGGCCACCCATACGGCTACCGGCCTTACAGACCACACCAGCTCCAAGGCACAACAGTGAGTTGACACAGGGGACCACGCCATTCACTCAGCATTTTTAATGCAGATTCAGTCCAAATCTATAATACCCCAATAACAATAATAACCACTCAGAAGCAATCAGCAATGGCATCACAGGAGAGAAATAGAGGATAGCAAACCCGAATGCCGAAAGTCCAGGTCAGGTCCAGGTCTGGGAGGCAGCCAGTCAGCGTCTTGCAAGGCGGAGTCCACAGTGGCTTCAGAGTCAGCCAGAGCAGGGTCAAGTGGGGCAGCAGAGCAGCTCTGGGCAGCCTCGCACGGCTCCTCTGGGCAGTCTCAGGTCCCCTCAGCTGTCTCAGCCCACTGCTTGAAGGCCTTTGCTTTCATACTCGTGTATATGATGCAGTGTTGCAAATTAACATGTGTTCCTTGTGCCACCTCGATAACCACATGTTGATTATATCTCTGTACTGCACGTGCTCTGAGAGGGTGGTGTTACCCTTCAGATAAGCACCTGCTGTCTGCCACGTTGTCCTGCGCATGCTCAAGGGGATGCATCGTCCCTCTGCATCACTGCTCTACTGGGCGTGTTCTAAACACGGCTTCTTAGTAGACGGGACTGATACCTTCTCAGATCAGCCCCGCTCCCCACTGGTTTAATGAAAAAATAACAATCTTTAGAAAACCACAGGCTTTGAAGGGACTTCTAAATAAATAGGGATCTGCAATTCATTAGCCATGAGACCTTAAGTAAAACAGTAAAGCTCCTGAGTCTCAGTTGCCTCATCTGTAAAATGCAACAATACTGATTACATTGGATGTTGCTCTTAACAGGATAAAATGCACAAGTTGAAGAGGAAATGACTGTTTCCAACTACTGAGTGAAAATTAGACATTACTGCACGGCAAGGTAACTCCATTCAACAGAGTGTAGATTACAAACATGGTGGGAGTAAGCAAAGAAATAGGTGTGTTTTTTACATATGAAAACTATAAGCAGTATATTTTCCCACAGTGGGAATGTGAAGTCTGTGAGAACTGCTGACTTGTTGGCGGTATTTGGTCTAATAGATTAGTCCTTGGGCAAATGGTGGCCTCACTGTTTGTTGTTATTCCTGAAAAGGGTCTTCTCCACGTGTAAGTATGAATCGATTCTTCTTTATGGCTGACAGCAGAGCTGTGCTGCTCTCAGCAGGCCAGCTGTATTATCAAGGTTCAACATAGTCAAAGGGAATACGGGGCCTGCGGTACATAAGTAGGCACTCAGTGTAGGTGCGTCTACCTTACTTCGCCTTTCTTTAGGACAGTTAGCAGCAATACGGCTGAAGATGACCCCATACAACTAAAATGGGGTAGTGTTTGGGGTGACATCACCTCTTCCAGTTTACCCAGTTCAGTTACTTGCTTCCTTTCTATTTTAGTCTATTTTAACTAGGTGAGATGGTATACTATGTTAGAGAAAAATAATAATAATAAAATAATTGAAAGACCATTTTAAATATCCCCTAAGGCCAGACACCTTGAAGCCATCAGCAGATAAAAAACGTTCTACCTCTCTAGCCTTTTCCTTCCTCCTTTCCCATGCTCCAAGTCCAGAGAGTTGAAGCTACAGATACCAGGGTAGGAATGAAGACAGAAAGCAGTCACACCTCACTCTGTGCCCATGTCTCAGAACAAAATGGAAAAAGAAAAGGCTGCCCTCGGAATGAAGATCGAACCGCTGATTAACATCTTAGACTGGACACTCTTACTGAATGAGAGACTAAGTTTTATGATTTCAAGGGACGATGGAACTGTCCGTTATCTCTCATGAATCAAAAGGACTTCCCGAGTCCTTCCCAAGTTCCCATCCAAGAACAGGGAGCTTAAACACCAGATTCTCTTCATTCAGGAATCTGGTGCTTTCTATTGAAATCACTGAGTAAACAATACAGCAGACAACACCAGTGATCGTTGTGCCTCATGGCTGCTTGTGTAGCTGGGCCCACCAAAGAAGAATGGACATGTGCTGCGGAGCCTGTCCGTCAGTCAGGCTGCTGGAAGAAATTAGGTGATTGGGGATAAGAACTATGTTACCGGTCATTTCTTTCTTCCCATTCCTTTCTTCCACTTTTCTCCTCTTTCCCAAGTCTTACACACACATCAAGTCCAGATGACACAAATTATCTCATCACCATTACAGCTAATGAGATGAGCTTTCTACTTGTACGCAATTACAAATTCAATTTTGTTAACAAATCCATCTTCTATTGTGTTCTGGTAGAAAACTTTGTGAACGGTCTTATAGAATCCTCACAATTACTGCCATTGATAGTGGATTTAAAGGACTTGAGGTCATCGATCTAAATTAATGCATAGTCTGATTAGAAAGCACATTGCAATACAATTCATCCTTTAAAGATCTTTTACAAAATTAAAATAACACATGGTTACAGTATCATTTTCTTGAACTTCCTCTCCTCCCCCAAGCCCCTGGCAACCACCATTCTACTTTCTGTCTCTGTGCTGTGATTCCAAGTACCTAATACAAGAGCAATCCTACGCTATTCGTCTTTTTGTGACTGGCCTATTTCACTTAGCATAATGTTCTCAAGGTTCATCCGTGGGGCGGCATTTCACAGCTAATAATTAACATGCAAGGACAATCATTTCAAATGCAACATTTAATGCCACTGCGTTCCTCCCTTAGAAACTGGCTGTTTTAACCCCTTTATTATTAATTTGATTAATGCCAACTACTATACGTGACTGTGAAGGAACAGAGGCAAATCAAAGTTAGCACATGGATTTATTTAAATTTTAATTGATGAAAATGGTAGGCTCTTTAGCCCATGATGTGAAGTGAAAGAAAACTATTCCCTGTACAAAATAACTAATCTGTTCCTAAATGAAGAATCCAAGAAATATTTCACATACAAATTACTGTGTGCATTTTAGGAAGATGTATATTTTTGTGGATTCAAGGGAGGAGAAACAATATCTGTAACACATGAATGACAGCGAAGGAACTCCAAAGGCAATTCAGTTATCCAAGAACCCATGTGCTGAATGAGAAAGTCTTCTGGGCTGCACACAATGCCTTAGAGAAATATAACCAAGATCATTTTACAGACCTCATCTATGTTTCATTTTCCACGCCGCGGCTCTTTCTGCATTTCACTGATCATCACGTTAGGCAGAAGTTTTTCTTCACCTTGAAGAATGCACGATACTCTGTAGAAGATAGCTCCATCTGTATTTTTATTTTAAAGTGTAAAAACACACGCAAGTGTACACACACAATTTATTCTTGTAATACGGAAATAAAGAGTTTGAAGGTCAGAAAAGTAATTTCAGAAGAGTCTAAATCAATACAATGGTACCTTGGGACTCATTGCTAATTCATTCTGGAACTCGTGACAAGTGCTGAAACTGACAAGTACCCAACTGTGAAACATTTTACCTTGTGGGGAGGCGTCCTGACTCATACAAGTTCTAGCAAGTGTGATGAGTCCTGAGCAAGTGCCGAGTGCTGAGACTTTTTTTTTATGGACAAAATGCGACAAGCATAGGGTTTGACGAATGCTCAAGCCAACAAGTACCAAGTTATGACGGTAGCAGGGAAAATACATTTTCATTTCAACTTTGTTGATTTACTTGTGCTGTCCCACTTATGTGAAATGTCTTTCACTCTGCAATCATCAAATGCTTCTCTTTCTGTAAGACTAAAATCAAGCTGCATAAAACTCTGATCTCTATTTTATCTTCTAATGACTTCCAAGCACCTATGCGAATGTCTAGTTCATGAAAGACGCTTAACACATTTGTTAAGTCTGCCTGCTCACGGCCTCGGTGTTTTTCCCTGCCACATTCAGCAGTCCTGAGGCCAGCATTTTTCTTTCTCATATTTCAGCATCTCAGTAATCAAGGTACAAGTTATGGTCAATGACATCTTGCTTTGCCTGGCAGCCGTCACGATGTAGTTGTCATTTTACAAGAAAATATGAAAAGCTCCAGCATCAACACTCGCAAAATTAAGTTTTATACGTTGGAGGAAAATCAGAAGTACGTGTTTAACTTGTAGGATAGAAACAACTGTAGGAACAGGTGGAAAAGACTTGGATCAAATGGGCTAGGTTTCAGATGGGACTCAAAGGTAAACTACCTCTGTATCTCTCCCGAACTGACTTAAGAGCCCAGTACCAATGGGTTTTAATTATGTATATTCTGGCTCTCAGTGGCACAAACGAAAAGGTGTGAGAAAACGTAGACCTTGGTGAATTGAAAAGCAATGTGGAAAAGTCATACTCTGAAGCATAAATTATTTTAGGAATTCTTAACCAACATAGTTTGTTAATTGTTGATTTTTGGTATGAAAATAGTGATATATAATTCAAAATGAATGTCTTAATAATACTACAGAAATTCCTTTCATAGGCAGGAATTAAAAACTCTAAATTATAAAACATTGTGCCTACATTAATTGACAGCATTTTTCTTTCTGAATACACAAAATAATTGTGTCTTGCAATTGTTGGCATTTTTGAATTGAAAAAATGTAGTATATGATAAACAAAAAAGTCAAGGACAAATCACAAAGAGGAATTTACATTAGCTGGAGAGGTAGAAGCAATACACTCTCCAATGAATTTGCTATTCTACAATCAAAAAAGCTCTGACATTGAGCTTTTGAAACTTCCTCTGTGTAAGTGTTGAGTGTCCTTGGAGAAGTCGTTTAACCTTTCTGAAACCCAGGTTCTTCATCTGGAAAACAATGAAAATAATGCCCTCCACCAAAGATTGTTGTGAGAAGTAAATGAGCAGGAGAAATGCAGTGCCTGGTCCCTAGCATACACACTCACAAGTGATTTCAGGGGTTTCGTTTTTGTGCGCGTCTACACACGTCTCAGCCAGATATTCAAGGTCTTCCCGAATACAGCGCAATGCCCGTTACTTCCCATCAGAACTACTTGCTCCTCCTTTGCTCCTATGGCTTGGTTTCTGCTTCTAATGCTTTCCTGCCACCCCTCCTCCCTCCTGTCAAACTTCAAAATGCTGTTTATCATCTAAAAGGCAACTCATTGGTGGCCCTGTGCCCCTGGTAAACTGACAGTTAAATTTGGACTTAGGTGCAATTATTTAGGCAAACATCTCTTACAGTCCGTAATGTGTAGGTCCTTTGCAGCACATCAGGAGACATGTGCCTGGTAGTCTTACTTTCCTAAATTGTGGTAAATACACATAACAGAAATTTGCCATCGTTACCATTTGTAAGTGTACAGTTCAATGCTGTTAAATACATTGTTATGCAACCACCACCACTATTTTATTCCTTTTACTTTAGGCAGATATCTCTTTCCTCTGTTTTCTGATGCTAAAAATCTTTCTCCTCAACTACATTAATGCAATGATGTATTTTTATCTTAAATATGCCTATTATTGTTTTAAAATAATATTGTGTACCTACTACTAAAATTAGTCACTTGAAGTCTTTTTACCCTGAAGTAACTTTTGTCTCTTTGTTGTCATACAAACAACAGTTGATTTTATTTGCTTTAGTTTGTTATTAATTTAAATTCTTTGCTATCTAATATATTTTCTCAATTATCTATAAAATATTTACATGGTTCCAATGTCAAGATTGTAATAAACTTATCTCCTCCTCTAGCCCACATGCTTCCTTTCTGATAGGTAGTCATTACTACTGGATGCTTTAAGTTACCCTTCTGTTGTTTCTTTTTGAAAATGCAATGAAGCTTTGAATATATTACATATACGGATATATACATACATATGTTCATATTTCCATGTTTCCTGTAGTTTTGCACAAAAGGTAACATGCTATAAATACTATTCTGCTCCTTGCCTTTTTCCACCTGACAATATACCCTGGTATCACTCCATTTGCTTAGAGATCGGACTAATCCCTTTTCACACCTGCATAATACTCCGTCCTGTGATTGCACTATGATTGATTCAATCAGTCCCCTACGGTGAGTATTTTGGTGTTTACAATCTTTTGGTATTGCTAATAAAGCTTCAGTAAGTAGCCTTGTGTACAATTTACATTTTTTTAAACTACTGTATGTCTGGAATATATTTTCTAGAGGTGAGATTGCTGAGTCTACTTGCAATGTGCATGCAGTTTTCCTAAATATTACCATGTCCCCAGTCACAGAGTTTTTTTCTGTTGTTGTTTGTTTGTTTGTTTGTCTTGGGTTATGTGGTGGTGGTGGTTGTTTTGCTGGCAACAACATAAGAGAATCCCATTTTACCACAACCAATGAGCATGTCCAAGTATTTTATTTTTTTGTTGTTACAATATATAACAAGTATATCTTAATTTAGTTGTAATGTGACTTCTTTCATTTTGAGCAACTTTAAATATCCTTTGTATTTCTTTTTACATGAGCAGGTACAGAGGTAACTTTTTTTTCCTTGAGAAGGCAGGCTGGCTACTTGAGCAGGATGAAGCGGGAGAAGGGCCTGGCCCCAATGCCAACGCCAGACTGACTTGCCTCACAAGCTTTTAGGTGACAGAGAGTTTGCCCAGGCTGTAACCGATGGGCTGAGGCTACCCACGTTAGGAAGAGTAATCTGCGTTACTCCGTCTACTGATTTAAATATGAATTACTGCGAAAAAATATCTTCATGGCAACAAGACTGGTGCTTGACAAACAACTGAACACTATGGCCCAGCCAGAATGACACATAAAATTTGCCATCACAAATACTAAGGTGTTTTCTCCAAGTTGTCAACTATTGCAATATCTTTTGACATTGTCTAGCGCAGATCTTATCCATAATAATTTTTCAAATATTTGTTGAGTTCAGTGGATATCCATTTACATATATTAGCCATTTTTATAGAGCCAAGATGTCCATTTTTAATGATTAAATCTTAGTCTTCTGTGGACTTCAGTTGAAATATTAATAATTTTTATGTGAAGGTTATTAATAAATAATAGCTTGCATTAATTTTTTAATTGTAGAACTAAAGTTAAATGAAAACTGTTTATGTATCCATGGAAATACTGGCTATCTTTAAGAAACATCTGTCTCAAGATATTTCCACGAGAGGAAACATTCATTTAATTCTCATATCTGCAGATATGTAGTTCTGTGGCTAATGAAAACATTTGAGAACCTGAAACAATTCTCACAAAATAATCTATATGTATGAATTTTGTCTCCTCGGAATCACACTTAAGCCTCTTTCCGCCGCCCCCCGGGAACATTGTTTTTCTTTCTTTTCCCCTACTCTATGTTTTGCAGGTGGTCTCCACTAGCATTTTAAGCACCCTGCCTTTTAGGCACAGTGATTGGCTCTGATCAAGACAGATAATCAGTGTCCTTTCCTGGGGCTTAATTTGGGAATGTAGAAAAACAGACTCATTTCCTCGCTAGTATGAGTGACGTCACTGTCTGCATCCCTGCCCCGCAGTGTGTTTCTGAGAAGCGGGTCAGTGGTGTAAAAATGAATGATGCCCCCCAAAGGGAGAAACAGCTGCTCAGTGGAGGGAGCACTTTGGCTCTATTCCAAGCCCTGGTTCCACTTGTTCCCCAGGCACCCAGGTTTCCACCCAACCTCTACTTATTTAAGCTGCTTTTGGGGTATGCTAGTCTGGGTTCAGTTTCTGTTGCCTGCAACCCAGAGTCCTAACCCATGCACGTGCCCAGGAGTTTCGTGCACTGTTTCAGAGTGTTCACGAGCTTCCCAAAGAAACCCACCTTCGGATCCTTATCCATAGTCCTCAAACATAAACCTCTACTCAAAGATAGCCTTCAATTCTTTGAACATTTGGCTCTACAGGCTATTTTTTTTTAGGAAAAAAATACTATAAACTTCACCTGGTGGCTTTCATGCACTTGATCACATTCAGTTCTTCTAACAACGGTTCAGTCAAGTGGACATCCTCATCCTTGATTTAGACCTAAAGGCAGGAGGCTGGCTAGGTGAAATAATTTCTAAAGTGGTACAACTAAATTAAACCTAGATTTTTGTCTCAAATCTAGAGTTCTTCCCCCTATACTAAAGTTGTAAGTATGATTGACTCTACCGGGTTTTATTAATTATTGTTTTCAATTACAACTTTGAGATTTGCCTTTAAAAATAAATATAATTTAATTGAAACAGGAAAGTACATGCTGTGGGCAGTATAAAAAGATAATAATGGAAACATGCATAGATGTAATTTTAAAAGAAAGTTTTAGATCGCATATTAGCATATCACCTCACTCCAATTTTTAAATAAATAAGCTGTGATGAATAGCAGTATCCTTCTAAAGCATGCCGAAATCAGAAAATCCTTAGGAGAAAAGAGTCATAGTAATGAAAGTGTCATTACGAATAATGAGAAATGCCTGTCACACATCCACCTCCAAAGGCTGTATAAAATGACTGGCATGCAACCCACCTGGATTAATCGTCCCCCTTCAGTTTAGTTTCTACAAGAATCTAGTTATCTTAGGGCTGGTGACGCCCACAGACTCAACCATGAGAGCACGGCCCACGACTGTGTGTGAGGGCTCGGGTTTTTCCTAAACACAAGTATTCGAATCAGTCCTCGCAAGTTCGCATTTCAGAAATAACTGAGACAGCAGGGCAACTCATGCTCCACATCATCTCAGAGTGAAGCAACCTGCTCTTCAGAGTGCTGCTCTGGCCAAGGGGAGGGCCAAATCCACAGCAAAGCTGAACAAGCCCCTGCTCGGCCCCTGCATGCCTCCCCTGCCGTCCGCAGCCCGGTGAAGCAAGGTTTTCCTTCTGATCAGGCAATATCCATAAATGACAAGTCAGAACATTTTAAAGGGACTGAGTAAATAAAGACAACAGGAGGACTTGGGCTTAGCTGTGGCTTTATCGTATCCTCTGCCCTAGATTCTGTCCTCTCCGTGAAGCAATTGCACAGCACCTACCTTCACTCACTTTACAAAAGGCCTCTGTGCACCTTTGTGACCGGGAGACACACTCTCACTGTTCTCAGCTGAGTTTCTAGGTTGTTCAGCAGCTCTGTGATTTCAGGGCCCCCTGGGTGCCCTGGATCCGGTTCCCTCCCGATTCCCTTACTCCAGGAATGAATATTTTCTGTCTAACAGATAGAACACTTGCCAGCTTAAAATTAGCTCCTCTTGAGTAGAATGCATTGTGATGTGACATCCCTCCAGCTAACCTTGCCTCCCTGCCTCTCTCAGGCTTCTGAGCAGTTGGCAGACAGAGCAGCCAGGCAGGAGGCCCATCTTCTCCTTCTTTGTCATCCCTCACTGAGCCTAATCAGTTGCATTGGGCCCAGTGGGTGCCCCAGAAATGTTCTTGTCTGTCAGGCCAACTGTGGTCTCACAGAAGGTGGGACCATTGTATCACCTCTCCTTCCCAGGAAGTTTCTATTCTCATCCCCACCACAGTCACTGAAGCTTTGGAATTGTGCAGCTGGAGGCATTTCTACAGGCACTTGCTCATTTCTCGTGTCTTTGAAGCTGGAACAGGGCTAGCTGAAATGGGCAATAGGTTCAGAGTAAGAGTTTTTAAGAGAAGGTGGATCAAGACGATAGACTGCACAGATCTGTCAAAAAAAAAACACGAAAAGTCAGGCATCGACTATGGGCTGGGCATTTCCCATTCATGCTTTCACTTAAGCATCAATAATTCTTTACCAGAGTGCAGCATTGTCTCCATTTCACAGTTGAGAGAATTGAAACTTAACTGATGTAAGTCCCATATCAATAGACAATAAGGAGTGTTTCCTCCTGTAAAGTCTGTGCACTTGCCTCCGAGATAACTCTGCCTCTCTGAAGAAGGGTTAATACAGGACTCACATTAGTATCCACTTCAAATCTTACAGCCAACATCTGGGTGGGAAATAGAGCAGGGAAGGATTGTGAAAGGAGATAAAAAGCCCTATGATAGCTTGAATCTAGAGAGTGGCTGGAAATATCCTGGAAGAAAATTTGCAAAACAGATTTGGCAATATATGATTGACTCTATGGGTTCATATAAAACTGGGGCATCTTAGGGGTGCAGTTATGATGAATGGGCATTTCAGTGCTGTGTAAGCAAGCCCAGTTGCTGGAAATGGGGCATTAAGGATGTCATCACTCTTGTTTCCATCCAGGACCACATTCTGAATCTGTTGGCAGCATCGGTTCACACACTTTATTTGGGTTTCTCACTCCTCCAGAGAAATGGTCAGCCGACCTTGGGCAATAAAGCTTCACTATCTGCTAACAGCACATTCCAGGGAACACTTGTGTGGCCGTCAAGAGCAGCTGCTGCTCGGAGAGATAACGGTTTTCCATCCATCACTCAGAGCAGGAAGGAATGTCTGGGGCTACAATCCACTCATTCAGTCCTCTTGTCTCAAGTGGACTCCTGTAGGGGAGGTTGGAAAAGACCTGGCAAAAGCTTGACATTTACCCATCTTCTTCTCCTTCCTGGTTATTTTACATGAATTCCTCACAGCAATCCTGAGGTAAAAGTTACTGCCCCATTTTGCAGAGGAAGAATCAGAGATTCAGGGAGGTAAACTTAGCCAAACTCTCTCGGTCGTAAGCCTCACCAAGGCTAATGTGATTCTAAGATCAGCTCTTTGCACTATACCACAACTGACTGATTATGCACAATTTTTACTACCTAAATTATGTATTGCCTTGGAGTCCGACAGTAGCAGCAGCCGCAGCAACAATTTTTATGAGATTTCCATGTGCTAGGCATTTTATAAAGATTGGCTCATTTAATAACCAAAACTCCAAATGAGGTAAATGTTTTTTATTATGCTTCAAGACGAAGAACTTTGTCTCTCCTCCCCTTAAGGCCGTGCTGAGTGTGTGTGTGTGTGTGTGCATGTGCTTGTGCATGTGTGTGCCAGAGTGGGACGGGGTGCACAGGGACTGCCTGGGCCGGTGCTGACAGCACTGCAGTGGATCTTATGAGCTCTAGGCTCCATCACTGAAAACTAAACAGCAGGAGGGTATCGCTGTAACCGCAATTGGGCTGCCAGTGAATCTGTAGAGCTTTTCCCACTCGGCATGGCTTCCTTGTCATGAGGGACGTCGACAGTCAGCTGGGCGTGTACTCGTACATACCATGGTCTTGCTCCTTTTTAGCTACATCCTGGGTTAGGTTTATTAACCTAAGATTCTTACTTCTTACTACAGGCTGTTTCTTCTAATGCTATTTTAGTCCTATGCATATAGTTTAGAATACACGTATTTCTGGGGGCCATTTTCTATGTAAACGGTCTTCACTAAGCACATCCCTACGAACATCTAACAAGTATATTGAGAAAACCCAGGGGTTTCTTGAAGTTTTGCCCTAGTTTGGGAGAGGACGGAGATTTCCATCCCTGAAGGTTTCCCTCCTCAGCTGCTGTCACCCCCCCGCCCATCGCTCACCGTGGTAGCATCAGACCCCCACGTACAGTCAGGGTCCTGGCGTTCCTTCCCTTCCTGGTGTGTACCGCTCTCTTTAGATCATTAGTGTTCGTTAAGCTAATGTGGCACTAGATGTGCACTCAGTTATGTCAGTCGTTACCAGTTTCAAACTCCGCCACAGGTCGTGTTCTAAATTTACACGTGTCTGTCACTTCTGCCCTAAAATCTAGCAGCTGCCTTCTGCTCAGAGATGGGAACTTTCCTGAAGGGAAAGAGTCAGTAGCCCTCTGAGACTCATCACAGAATCGATTTTTACTTCCCTTCTCAATTTGCCCTCGAAACACAGATGCTGTGCTTAAAAGACTAATTGATCATTTTATTTCAATTGCACAGAAATGATGATGAAAAATTAAGAAGACCTTAGGCCATTAGAGCTCAACACTTGGCAAATAGCAATCTGTTTATCAATTAAAATTAGGAACTCAAATCCCCACTGTTTCCAATTGTCATGGTAATAAAGAAAAATGCACCCCTAGATGGTACTGTATTGACTACCGATTTAATTCCTATGAAACTGTATCTAATGCAATATATATAATATTAGCATTGCCAATTACAGTAGAAATCTGCTGGCTCTAATAGCTAATAATTTGTATTTATTCTCCTTTACCACAGACCATAAGTTAAATGTGATGTTTTTATATGCAACAGATCTGATTCCTCTTTTTACTACATACCTTACGTGAAACCATTTGCTATTGTTATCATTTGTGTAATTTAATAACTTCCTGTCTATAATGTTCTTTATATTTTACAAATGAAATGGTATTTAGGTCACTAGCAGTAAAAGAAGACCAAGAAATTCAAACTATTTATTTTTTAAAAAGTCAAGAAAATAGGATTTTCATGACTTAGCCATCACATCTCTTCTATATTTAATTACTCAATTACTGGGTTCCAGTTGTGTGCCTTGTGCCATGCCTAGCAAAGAAAATTAAGACAAGGGGTTGGACTTCAAGGAGAACAGATAAAAACGGAGGTGAAGCCTGAGCCCAGTAAAGGGCCAGCCAGGATCGGTAATAAGGTTACTGCTGGAGTGCAGAGGGAGACGCGGTGGCATTTGACTAAAGGACATGGACAGGATTCATGGAGAAAGTAATGGAATCTGGTGAAGACACAGAAGGAACCCTGGTACCTCGGAAAATGCACCAGGGTGTAGACCTGCAGTTGTGTTCAGGGAATGGGCGGGCAGCTTCCAGGTCACGGGGCCAGGGGGCCTGGGAGCTGAACGAGGTGGATGTGGAGAGAAAGGTTCAGCAAACTTTGAGTAGTCTTAGATGCTGAGGCAGACTGCAAAAGCAGTCACAGATTCCTCTCTTCCCTCCCTCTCCTGTTTAAAATAGACTGTTTGTTGGAATGTTTTAGGTTTAGAGAAACATTGTGGGGGGAAAACAGATTTCCCATATACTCCCTTCCCCCACTTTTTCACTTACTCCCACACACACAGACGTACATGCGTGTGCGCACACGGTTTCTCCTGTTATGAACATCCTGCATTTGTGTGGCACATGGGTTAAAACTGATGAACCAATGTTCCCACATTACTTGAAGTCCACGGTTTGCATGAAGGCTGCGTTTTCTGTGATTTTTGGTGAGTGTGTAATGTGAGGTGCCCAGCGTTGCAGGGTCACACAGAGGGCTCGATGCCCTAAAATCCCCTGTGTGCACTCACTCATCCCTCCTCCTTCACAAACCCCTGATATCCATTGATCTTTCACTGTCTTCGCAGTTTTGCCTTTTTAAGAATGTCAGATATTAAAGTCACACAGTATATGGGCTTTCAGACTGCCTTCTTTCATTTAGCCATATGCAGTTAAGTTTCCTCCATGTAGTCTCACGATTTCATAGTGCATTTACTTTTTATCAATAAAAGCCCCCCACTGTATGGCTGTACCGCACTTTGTTTACCCATTCACCTATTGAATGACATCTTGTTTGCTTCCAGACTTCGGCAATTATGGTAAAGTTACTACACACATTCATAGACCCCCCTTTTTAATGTGGCTTGGCAGCTCTTCCCAACAAGATATGCTATCTGTTCTGTCTTTTGAATCCTGGCTTGACGAATGACTAATTTGGGCCTAGGGCCACTAGAAAACATGACAAACACATACTGGGACCTGTCTACTTGCTGATCCTAGAACCCTGCCCTCTCCTGAATGAGGACAGGATCAATTTTCCCTGGCAGTCCTGGCTAGCAGCTAGTGAGGCCACCCTCAGTCATTCAGCCAGGAGCTGCTCTGCTGGATGATTTCAGACACGGGAGAGACCAGCAGAGCTCAGCAAAGCTGACTCAAACCAGAGGAGCCACTCAGCCGATCCAGAGATCTTTCCACTAAATAAGTGATTGTATTTTAAGTCACTGCGAGTTTTGAGGGGTGGTTGGTTATATACTGAAAGCTAACATACCAATGCCATGCCAAATGTGAACTAGTCTGTGTTTTACAATAAATAAGAAAAGTTAGACACTGGAAACAATAAAATTACTCAGGAAGCTATTGTCATTAGTTGGCAGGACAGATTACAAGGATCAAAATTTTTAGATGATTATCAGAAAAATGGCATTAAAGAGATTGTAGCAGAGAAGACTATGGAAAAATGTATTCATTTTTTCATGGATTTTTAAATAATACATAATTCATAAATAGGAAAATCTACAAAGATCAATGTACTATATAAATAGCAGTCTAGTTTTATTTGAGAAGAAACATGATACTATGATAAGAACATTTCTACAGGACTTGTTCAATCATACTGACCAATTGTTTTTGCATACACCTAGCTCCTTGTATTAGGGGATCTCTGCCTGTCTGGAAATAAACATTCCAACACAAGTACAGGTATTATCTAAGACAGTACAGACACAAGAAAGCTTGAAATGCCTACTATGCTTTATCTCAAAGGTCAATCCTAGGATAAAATCAGATCAGTATATAGGAATTTGCAAAGTGGTATGGACAGAATTATAATTAGAAAATTTCCAGGTAGTGTGGGCAGGGACAGACTCTTCAGGGAAGACTCAGCCACAGGACAAGGGAGACCAGTATGGCGGGTGGGACATGGTAGTACAAGAGCATACGGAAAGATAGCAAGTGTCTGCTGGCATGCTAGAAAGGTGGCTTTGAAATGTCAAGCAAGTCCAGTGAGGACACCTGTGTTATGCTAACCAGGGCACTGTGCCTGGCCACAGAGAATCCTGTAGACATTTAACGGGCAGATAAATAGAATTGTGTTGGTGATCAGGTGCCCTAGTTACTAAAAGCCCACCCACCGCGTCCCTGGACCAGAGATATTGGGTCTGAGAGAGTAGCTTAATCCTAAATCCCACTCTCCTTCAATGACGTAGACTTCAAATGTCAAAGGTCTCTGTGATGGGTGATGGTAGATTCCAAGCGTTGCGCACTCCCCACAGAGAATCCACTTATCCCATACCCTGCTCTGTTCCCCTTCGCACTTACCACTTCTGGTATATTTTAAAAAATAATTTGTTTATTTCTTTCTGTCACATTGTCCCCAAAAGAATGCAGTGTCCATGAAAGTAAGGGCATAGTTCTCTGGTGTATTCTCAGGTTCCAATATAGTACATGGTCTCTGCATGCAATAAATACTTTTGAATTATTGAGCAAATGGAAGAATAATAAGTTGACAAATAGATGAGTTGAGTCCAAATGTGGCAGGCAGGTCACAGGGTTCTGTCCTGCCCCAGGCAGAAGGGGTCAGGTCCTGCGGCCTTGCAAGTGTACACAAGGCAGCGTGTACCCATCATCTATGGCAAACTAAAAAAAGTAAAATCAAGGGTCATAATGATACTTGACAAGTAATGATAATCAAAATTCTCCTCACCAGTTCTATTGATTCTGTTATTTATAAGACACATTATGTGAAAAGATGTATGTGGAGTGCTGTGCCTCAGATTTGATAAAATGAAGCACTATCAATTTCATAATTTTGGGTTGGCCAAAAATCTGTTCAGTTTTTTTCTGTAAAATAAATGACACATTTTTCATTTTCACCAATAACCTATTGATTTGGATATTCTGAGCTTGTCATCTGTCTCCCATGTTGTGTAATGTTGATTGTTCTCAGTTAATGTCTCAGTTTGATCTCTGACAACTCCAGCTGGTCTACCAGACTGTGGAGCATCTTCCAGCAAGAAATTTCCAGCACAGAACTTCACAAACCACTGTTGACATGTTCGATCAGTCACAGCACCGTCTCCATCACTACGCAAATCTTTTTTTGAGTTTCAGTTGTGTTTTTACCTTTCTTGAAACAGCAAAGCATAATATGCCAAAAATGTTGTATATTTGCTTCCATCTTCAATATTAAAATGGCTGCACAAAAATTCACCAATTTGATGTTGTTATTTAATTGCATGCTGATATGACAGCTGTCACAATACAGTCTAACAAAATTGTTTCAAATGAAGGGCAAGACAACTAAGCACTACTAGAGCCACCTTATAGAGAAAACCAAATGAAGTTTTCGGCCAACCCAATAATTGTCCTAGTTAATTATTGTGAACCAAAGGTTGAAGATGGCGAATTCAGACTGAAATCAGGTACCTAGCTGAGACTGTCATTGTCCTATGCAATATTCATTCTTGCAGTCCTCCTTAGTGGTTGGTTACTCCCTAAATTTTACCTGGAGCTCATTGCAACTCAGTGAAAGACTACATCCCCCAGATTTCCCAGCCACCCTAATAGTGCGATATAGTCATACTGAGTTCTGACCAGTGAAACCTGGATGGAAGTGTGATGGGGACTTCAGCAAATATCGCTTGAAAAGAGCTGACTCGGTTGGGAAGTCTGCATTTTTAGCAGTATTCTGAACTAGGAGGTGATGATTGGAAATGCTGGAACCCCAGCGGTCCTCTTCGCACACAAACCAAGGCTGAGGGTGGGAGCCTTGTGCTGGGATGGTGAGGAAGAAAGACGGGAGCTTGGTCCCTAGTGATTTCACAGAGTCACCACGGCCGCTCAGGACTGCCCTGCTCCTCTCAAGTGAAAGACAACTTCTGTCCGGTTGCTGCTGCCGCCATTGGTATATGCAGCTGGAACTAACCCTAACTAATGTACCTGGCTTTGAGAATTATAGCAAATAGATTATTAATGGGAAAAACACGGACTTCATATCCGGAAAGCAAGAGTTTCTGTTGCAGGCTTCCCTGATATCTGTGGTCACAGTAATGTAGTCACTGTGGGAATCTGTCCCTCCCCTTCAAAAGGTGAGAAAACAATGCATGCCTGTACGATAGTTGTGAGAAGTTAAGTGTAAATGGGTATAAGAAGGTGTTTCTGATACTTCAGAGTATTAACAGTAATTATGCTTCACAGGCCCGTGCTCAATCCACTGAGCTACACTAGCCAGGGCTTTAACAGTAATTATGAATAAATAAGCAATCTTTGTACATACAAAGGTCCTTGCTTCTGCCTGCCTATATAAACGTTTCAAAGAAGCAGTGAATCAGTGGTTTGTTTTTTTTTTTAATATTTTATTTATTTATCTTTAGAGGGGAAGGGAAGGAGAGAGGGAGAGAAATATCAATGTATGGCTGCCTCTCATGAGTCCCCTGCTGGGAACTGGCCTGCAGCCCAGGCATGTGTCCTGACTGGGAATCGAAATGCGTTCCTTTGGTTGGCAGGCCCGCGCTCAATCCACTGAGCTACACCAGCCAGAGCTGAATCAGTGTTTTTTGACTGCCAACTAGAAACCACCTACTATGTGAAAATCAGTGTTGGATACTCTGGTAAAAATAAATTAGATACCAGACAACAATCACCTCTAATCTAAATAGAAAGGAGAAAAAATAAACTTTAAACAACTATAACCCAGTCATGAATTAATATCCCTCACAGAGTAAACGGTGCAAGTGACGAAAATAAATTTTGATCTTTATCCACCACAAACCTATGTGTGGCTAGCCCTTATCAAACCTTGGAATGACTGACTGCAAGAGCCTGGGGATCTGCGGGCTATTCTCTAACTGTTCTACTGCAGGGCAGCTTCTAAATCACAGTTCAGAGTGAATTTGGCAAAGTTCCACATTTCAACCTCCACCTCCTTTATAGCAGGGATAAAATATTTTGTTGGTAATACATAGAAAAAGGAAACTGGGGATTCAGACGAGAAAAATAAGCAGGTAATATGGATAGCAGAGCATCAGGGACAAGTAGTACCAAAACATTGGGACGGCACTTCTGCATTTTGTCGGGGAGGAGAGATGAGAGGTGTATGGAGAGGTTTCTAACACATCGTGGTAACCATCAGTGATGTTCGCAAGTACCTAGGCCTCCTCACTTTCTGGGCAAAGGAAATAGTGTGCTTTTGGTCCCTTTGTGGATGGATGATGAGTTTTAGAAGAAGATACAGATCTCTCCTGAGCCTAAGCATTCAGCGATTGCTACCAGGCCTCCCAGAATGCTCTCACCCTTTGCGGGTGTGACCACCAGTATTTTCAAATGGCCGCTGTTGCTTTGGATGGGGTTCCGAAAGTGTGGGGAAAGGCACGAAAGCGCAGCTGACCAACAATAGATAGATATATGGAATGAGTAAGATAGAGATTTAGATGTTTTTTCTGTTGCTAAAATTTTGGATTTCTTTGTAATTGCAACACAATCTAGTCTTTCCCAACTAATCTGTACAATATTAGAAAGTTTGCCATAATATGCCAGAGGTAGAGGGAGAGTTGCAAACTTTATAATTAATAAAGGAGATAAGAAAACTATAACTGGTTGTTAAGAGAGATTTGTCCCACTAGTTATGTGACATTAAGTAATTGTAAAATGTGATCGAAAAATTATGACAAAAAATCAAGTCTTTACTGATTTCTCAGATGAATGGCTTATAGGGAGGTTGGGTTAGCAAATGGCAAGCTGAGAATGACTGTTAATTAGCTCTGTACCTAAGAAAAATGGAAAAGAATAATTACAGCAGGAGCTGACGGTGGAGAAAACTGAAGCTAAGAGAGCTGGAAAAGTGGTTCTGCAAAGGAGGCAGAGATGATATGACGAGATGAATTAGACCTTTGGAGGTAGAACTGAGCTATCTAATGGAGACTTACATTAAGTATTTTTGTGTGGCACGCAAATGCAACTCTCTTCTTATTTATCCAACAAAGTTTTTACTGATTTCCCTCAGAGCAAATGTAATTTCACCAAGTCTTAAAACTACTGTAGGTTTTACTGAAGTATTGATTCCTTCTTGCACCTAGGTGTAGGGTAAGACTATTAAGTTTTTATGGAGCCCAGCCATAATTGGTAAACAAACAGTCTACCCCTGTTTCCAGCATTTCCATTACTCTCTGCTTCCAGACTCACACTAAGACTTTCTCAAGAGTGCAAAAAAATGAGCCAAGAGACTTATAACTACAAAAGTTGTCAAAGCTATAGGAGAATAATTTATAACTATCATTTCTATAGTGTTCAAATACATTTTTGGAACATTTTGGTTGTCTTTTATTTTAAGTCAATTTTATTTTTTTTAATGTAGCAGTGATCTTGTTCTCAGTAAAAACTTGGATAAGCAGTGATGGTCTCAACCATTGGCAACGTCGGGGTGAGGAGGAGGCCAAGGCTTCCATCATCTCTCCCGTTCAATCACAGTATCTTTGCATTTATGTATGTTAAATATTATAGTTCCAGCTAAGTATTCATAGTTTCTTTTAAAGAAGAGTTTTAAAAGTTCAGTTCTTTGGGGAAAGTTTGAATACTTTTGTGCGTGTATCCTCTTTACTATTACTGATACGTAACAGTAATATACAGCCTCACCTCCAGTTTCAAATACTTGTCCATTTGGTCTTTTCCAAAAAATCTACCTTGTAAGTTCTTTCTGCACTTTTTTGCCCCAATCAACTCTACTTTACCTGTCATGAAGTCTCATTGTATATTGTACTATCAAGACAACCACAGTTCTGCCGCACTGACCTTGTATGCTTCCCTCTCCATTTTCTACTAACAATTTTTCTTTCACATTTTGATTTTAGACTTTTATTCTAAGCTTGGTATTCTCCCACGTGTCTCTGACTCCTTCAGCCTTGTGAGTAGTCTGTGAATTTGTCAAAATCAACCACAATTTCAGCTACCCCGTCTTTGATTATAGAAACAAAATCAAAATAAGATCTTTAGCCCTGGCTGGTGTGGCTCCGTGGATTGAGTGCAGGCCTGCCAACCAAAGGGTCGCCGGTTCGATTCCCAGTCTGGACACACACCTGGATTGTGGGCCGGGTCCCCAGTAGAGGGCATGAGAGAGGCAATCTCACATTGATGTTTCTCTCCCTCTTTTTCTCCCTCCCTTCCCCTCTCTCTAAAAAATAAATAAATAAATCTTTTTAAAAATCTTTAAAACTGAAATTAATTATAAGTCAGTTTATATGTGTGCTTTTTGGCTTAAATTAGAGCTCTGAGAAGGGATTCTACTGTATTTAAATTATAAATAATTCCCACGCTAACACAGCTGTGCGTGGAAAAATAAAAATATCCTTTTACAAGATTTGTCTCTGTATCAGTAAACCAGGCTGACAATTTTTATCCTTCAGTCAACCTGCCATAGGGAACTGTCTCAAGTAACCAAAAATGTGGGTTGAGAGAGAGTAATCAGTGCATCAGGTTTAAGTGCACTGTGAGCATCAATCTCCTGCTTATGCAAATTTCTTGTGGCAGTAGGAGCTGCTCAAGCAATCTCATATAAACCCCTGCCATCGGATGATGACAGCTGCTGCCCATGCCCAGACAGGGCTTCGTGAAGTAGATGACACTCCATGCAAGACAGGTAGTTCAAGTGCCAGGCCACTTGTCTGAGGGTGACCGACTTCCTCAGTCTCCACCAGGACCAGCAATAATCAGAGCTATATCTCAAATGGAAGGTAGTTGCTGAAGAGAGCATTCTACCGCTCACAACTCCGAAACGCTCAAACGGACAATTGTAGCAGGCTCCATTTAGCATTCCAATAGCATGCAGGAAATTCAAGCACCATTAGATCAGCTGGGTGTTAAGGCTTAAGTGAGAGAGCGCTTGCAGTGCAACCTGGGACAGCTGGGGAGCCTTCTCTGGGCCGTATTTAAAGTTGTACAGGTCACCTGGCAAATGGTTTGAGCAGCACATCCAAATATGATTTATGTTTCATCCAACAGCAAAGAGGCCCACTAAATATTTAAAATTTTCTCTGTGGTTAGTAGGACAAAGTGAAGCTGTTGCCATTCCTTTGAAGGATGTAACATGCCTGAAAATTGGAAATCCGGAAATTTCGTTGAACTGGCGTGTCCTTGAATTTTCTTGCAGTTTACATCCATTATCTTGCATTCATTTTTCTTTCCAAGATATTATGTGCATTATGCTCACCGGGTACAATATGCATGATGTCTTTAACGCAGTGGCCAGTGTAATGTTCTGTGGAAATGTGAGATGATCGATATTCCTGTGGACTTCATTATGACAGAGAACCAGGAAGTTAATATAGAGGGAACTAAGGTTGTAAAAAAATACTGTTGGCTGTACCAGGTGAAGGACAATTGATTTTGATAGTCTTAGTTTATTATTATTATAAAAATAATTTGCCATCTCAAAAACTTTATATCAGCCACTGGGGTACCAGTCAAGTACTCATATCTGTTCAGTCTTCTCCAGTGGAAGTTACCATCTGATCTGTTAAGATATTCCAACGTCATCCTCCTAAACCCCTCTAAAGTATTTAGTGATGAAACAGGGAAGGAATAACACCTGTGGGAGTTTCCTTGGGCCGCTGTAACAAGGTACCGTAACTGGGTGGCCACAAACAACAGGGGTTTATCATCTCCCAGTCTTGGAGGCGAGGAGTCCAAAGACAAGATGTCGGTAGGGCCATGCATCCTCTGAAATCTGTTAGGGGAATCTTTGTGCCTTTTCCTACCTTTCGGTGGTGGCCGTCAGTTCTTAACTCTCTTTAGGTTGCAGCTGAATCACTCCAGTCTCTGCCTATCTTGTCACGTGACATTCTCAGTTTCTCTCCTCTTCTGACAAGGACACCAGTTATCTTGGATTAAAGATTCACCCTACACAAGTATGACCTCATCTTAATTTAACTAATTATATCTTCAAAAACCTTGTGTCCAAACAAGGTCACATTCTGGTATGGAGTACAGAGGTACAGAGTATTGGGACATCGACATACCTTTTGGGAGGACATAGATGAACCCATAACAGCATCCTTATATTTTCTCAACACTTTGATGGTGGTACTCATTTCTGAAATTTCCCCGGGGATTCAGTATCATGTTTTGTGAACAAGGATTATTTCAGGAGCTTCACATGTGTTCTTTCTGTATTAATAGCCTTCATCCTAGTGGTTAGGGAGCTGCTAGTTACAGTTTATGTGTATACCAATTATGCATTCAGAAACAAGGAAAAATAACTTCCGAGTGTATGTGCAAACTCAGTTGACCTATTGTGATGTGGACTCAGGCTGAAGTTCCATTTACCTCCTGAACCCCATGCTCTGAGCCTTCAGTCTGACTTGTCTCATGGTGGCAAGTGCCAGATAGTTCTAACACCCAGAACCAATACCTGAGTATTGGTATACCAATCTAACACCTGAGTATTGATTGCCTTTTCCTGCTTGATGGTAACTCTGGTAAAGAGAGGCAGGGCCTTTTGGAGAAGACCATAACTGAACAATAGTAGATGCTGCAACAACGTCAAAAGGACACGTTATCTCTCAATTCAAAGCTGTCTAGCCAAATCAGTCTAGGTAACACAGCTCTGGGAATGGGTGAGAGTCAACGACTCTTCATTATAGTGACACTTATTAAAGTTAGGTATACGGTGAGTTTGAGCTTCCTCAGTCTTTCCCTTTCTGTGCACATTCCAAGGATAGAGGAGGGGGTGAAGAGCCTCAGGTTGCCATGTCCAGCTCACGGGTCAACTGGTAATCACAGCCTCTCGATGGCCTTCTCTAACATGTACATATAGGCTAGACCTATGGTTTGATAGTTTTTTGTTTGTTTTTACAAAAATCTGTATGACAACAGTCTTCTGTGGGCACGCCAGGTATTATCAGCTACTGCCAATGATTCCTAATTATCAAAGCATTTTGATGAACAAATGGACTTGATTTCTATTACAGCAGCCATGTTCACTGATTCTGGTGCTGTCATTTGTCACCTTTGTGAAGAACCAGCAGAACCAGTAAAGAGGAGAGAGATTTCAAGGAATTGGCTTCTGTGACTGTGGGGGCTGGAAAGTCTGCAATCTGCAGGGCAGGCTGCGGGCTAGCAACTCTCAGGCAGGAGCTAATTGCACTCCATAGGTAGAATTTCTTCTAACTTAGAGACCGCGGTGTTGCTTTTTTTTTTTAAGTTTCATTGAGAAAACTGACGTACATCACTATGTGAGTTTAAAGCATACAGCATGATGGTTAGATTTACATATGAGGTCTGTCTGGAAAATGTCTGACCATTTTTAACACAACGAGAACCATTTGCGCGACACTAGCATAGCCTGGCAGCTGAGGAGAGTGGACTGGAATGTGCATGGGCGAAAGATGGTGCCTTTGCTGTGCTAGTCAGGGGGGCAGTAAATGCCATTGAGTGAGCCTGTGTACTGTGTGGGCATCACATTCAAAATGACCGAGTACAGCAACGAATCAACATTAAATTTTGAATTAAGCTTGAACATTCCTTTGCAGAAACTTACTGGAAATTCAGAAGGCTGTAGCTGGGGGTAACTGGTGATGGGCAGCTTCATCACCACAGTGCCCCTCACTCATGCATCATGTTTCATGCAGAGACTTTAGTGAAATGTCAAATCTCCCAGATGACTCAGCCCCCCTACAGCCCAGATTTGGCACCCTGTGGCTTACGGCTTTTCTCAAAACTAAAATCACTTTTGAAAGGAAAGAGATTTCAGACATTCAACGAGATTCAGGAAAAGAGGAGGGGGAGGCTGATGGAAATTGGGAAACCTGTGAGGTCCCAAGGTGCCTACTTTGAGGCATCACTGTCCCATGTCCAGTGTGTCTTGTACCTTCTTCAAGAAATATCTCTGTTTTTCATAGCGTGTGGTTGAATACTTTCTGAACAGACCTTGTCTATTGTGAAGTTGTTACCACAGTCAGTTCGGCTAACATCCATCATTTTGTATAGATACAATATAAAGAAAATAAATTAGAAAAAAAGAAAACAATTTTGCTCTGTGACAAGAATTCTTATGGTTAACTCTTAAATTTCCTGTATATTATACAGCAGTGTTAGCTATAGCCATTACATGATACATTATATTTCTATTACTTAGTTTTCTTATAACTAGAAGTTTGTACATTTTGGCCACCTTCCTTCAGTTCCCCCTCCCCTCACTGTCCATCTCTGGTAACCAACCACAAGCCTGATCTCCTTTTCTATTAGTTTTTTTAAATTTCTACATATAAGTGAGATCACACAGTATTTGTCTTTCTGTCTAGCTCATTTCATTTAGCATAATGCTTGTAAGATCTATGCATGTTGTTGCAAACGTAGTAGTTCCTCACTTTTTATGTCTGAATAGCATCCTATTGTATGTATGTACCAAAACTACTTTATCTGTTTATTCACTGACAGACACTTAGGTTGTTTCCAGGTCTTGGGTATTGTAAATAATGTGGTTTATGAATATGGGGCTGCAAGTATCGTTTAGAATTAGTATTTTCACTTCCTTTGGTTATGCCCAGAATA
>PVKM010007490.1:0-41358 GCA_004027735.1 Carollia perspicillata | reverse complement strand
TTATTGCATAGTTTTTTTTGTAGTTTTTCATTTTTAATCTGGAAATTGTACAGTGTATAGAAGTTTGTGGTCATTATTTGCATTTGATTTTCGTGGTGCCATAGAGCTATATACTTTCATTGGTCTGGGAATGTCAAGGGTTCAGTGCATGGGACAGAGGCGTGACTGTCAATTCTTGATGCTGCGAGTCTGATACAGTGACTCAGCAAAAATATTAAGTGCCAATTGTGTTCCACAAACTAGCCTCAGTCTGGAAATATAGCAGTGAAATCAGAAGACAAAACTTGGTGAAATCAAAGAGCTTATATTCTAAGTGGAAGAAAGACAGAACTAGCATGTGGTCTCAAATATGTCTGACCCCAAAGTATGCACTTGACTAGTAGGCTCTTCTGCCCTTTCATGCCTGCTGAGTCACACCTTTAAAAAAAACATAAGCAAAAATGAACACATTTGGTGTTTTGTATGTTTGTGTGTGTGTATATATGAAGGTGTGAATCACACATTCTACACAGCTGGGGAATCACCTATGTCCATATTAGTTTATCAAAGTGCCACAGTAACTGTGGACATCTGGTAACATGATACAGCAAGGGGTGCTTCCTACCTTCCTGTTGTTGTGACTTGAATGAAGCTTTGCTCACAAGAGGTCACTCACGTTGGGTTACATGCCAGTTAAAGGGTGAAGCTTTACTTTCATATTTGCTTTACTACTACTTAAGGATACAGCTTGCATATCCTCCAGCCCTGTCCTGGACTCATGAACCCTATCTTTGAGGTTAGAACCAGAAAGATTCTAGAAGCAATGAATAAGGCTAGGTCTACAATGTTTCCTGATATACTTCATAGTCTCAGGAATATTACAGAATTTAGAATGGAGTTATATTTAATAGATATCAGAAGATTACGTTAATGTTTTAAGATGAGTTGCAAATGTAATGGAATTAAATGCTGTATTTTAGGAGTTTTAAGTAGTTCTCACTGATAGGAAGGAGTGGTGTTTAGAAAACTGCCCTTTGTGTTAGTAGGCACGTGACATGTCCTTAATCCAGCAATGACAACACCAATATCATTTTATGCTGAGCTTAGCAGGAAGGTTATGTGATACCTTGGCCCACGTTTTTTGTTTATACAGTGTATCTTTCTCTTTCTGCTGCTCTACTTCACTCTTTATTTAAATATTTGTACCAGTGTATGTATTCTATCATAAACAGCAGTTTAAACTTATGGAATCTTATTGGTTTTTTGAAGCAAGAAATTCAGGGGTGAGATGCCCAGAGCTGGTATAGCAGCTGAAGCACGTCACCAGGAACTCGGGTGCTTTCCATCTTCCCGCTCTTTGACGTGCAGGCCTTTGTCCTTATGCTTGCTGACTCAGTGTCAGAAGACGGCAGCTGAACCTACAGGGAGAATGTTTTCCACACCTGAAGAAGCCAGTGAGCAAAAGAACTAGTAGGCTAGTTCCTCTCAGGCTTTGCACTCATATTAAGATTCTTTAGGAACTTCTGCCTACTTCTCATGGCCTGAACTGAGATGGTCACACTCAACTCCAAATCACGCTGGAAAATGGGACATTTTTGCTTTCTAGCTGCAATAGTAAGGTGGGCAAGGACAGAAAGTCTTGTGGAGGGGACATAGTCCAAGGAAGGCTGTAGAACCTTCTCATCCCATTTTTTTATAAAAAAAATTCTGTTAACTATTAATCATTATAAAAGTATTAGATGGAGTGGGAGAGAGGGGGGGAGGGGAAATGGAGACAACTGTACTTGAATAACAATAAAAATATCATGAAAAATAATATAACATTTGTTAACTGTTAAAAAATTAAAGTATTAGAGGCTTGTTAAAGAATATTTGGAAAAGTGCAAAGAGTAAAAAATTGTGCATCATTTTAACATCCTAAGTAGTCACTATAAATATTTTAGCTTGCATCTTCAGAAAACAAAGGTTGGGCACTTAGTGCATTCGTTGGTGTTGGGATGTTGCTGCTCGGTTATTCTGGGTGGAGAGAGGTAGCTAATACACCCACACACATGCACAGAGTACATCTATATTTATTTCATCAGGTATCTGTATTACAAAATCAGTGCATCCACCCTGATGTATTTAATTCTAGTCCCACATCATAGGGTTTGTTTAGTTTTCTTTTTCTATATGCATTAACTCTTTCTCCATTGTGGGAAACATGGCTCCCTTTAGCCTAGATATAATTACTTATTTGATCAATCTCTATGTAACCAAAGTCCCATCTTATCACTTTCCCCTCTCACCCCTCTCAATGTCTTCTTAACTCGGCTCAGGTTTCACCCTCAGGTGGACATTATCTCCTCTTCTCACTGAGTTCAGACAGCTTTGCTGGGCTGCCTCTTTGCACCTACTTCCTTCCTGCTTCCGAGAGGAAGCCCTGCTCACCCCCAAATGCTCCAGCTTCTTACTGGCCCAACAGACCACTGTACCCCTATGCTGGCATCCACCTTGCTTGGCAGATGTTAAATTTCAGACTGAATTTTGCACACACACACACAAAAAGGAGGGAAGAGAGACACAAAAAAGAAATTATTTGCTTTTTTTTAGTTTTCTGATGTTTCCTGATGTTAGAAATCTTATATTTTCTTTACGTAAATAGTTCAATCCTTTTTGATTATTTATTACATTACTTTTATGTTTAAAATGTGATGCCCCATAAAGATATTGAAAATATACTCTTTAAGTTTCTTTTGCATTTAATTATCTAACCAATTAAACATTTATTTTATCATTTAATGTGAGGGGAAGGTCTAAGTTAATTTTTTCCCTGTTTACATAATACCACCTTCCTTTTTTATTTTTCTCATTTTCACTTTCTACGGCTTCTCTTATCCCTTTTTTTATCATTTCCTTTTACTTGTATTTACTTTCCTCTTTGCACCTCTCTCTGTTTCTATGTTCCCTCAAGTCCTGCCACCAAAGATCAAACATGCCAACTCTGCTCTACAATGAATGCTTTCTCCGACCACCTGAGGGATTTTTCCGCTAGGCAATCAGGCTAAGTCATTCCCAGTAGTGAATGCCAAATAAACAGCAGATTTGTAAGGCTCCTCCTAACAAAGTTTAAGGAAAAGGGAGCTCTCTAATTCTCGAAGATCTTTTAGCTCTAGCTTTCAGTCTATGTCTGAAGTCAGCAGTATTAATTTCTGTTTTCCTATGCATTGACTATCTTACCTTAGGCAAAGTGTGACTGGCTTCTCTGATGGATCTACTCTTGGGCACATTGTTCAGAAAAGATTTTTCATATTTTACCTGTTACAGAAGGTTCAGTTAGAGGTTCCAGAAACGTCCTCCTTGTTCTTTCACTCCTCTTTCCCAGATAAATGAAACATGCTTAGGTTGAGTGTTTGAAATAACCACAGATGTGAACTGCTTTCCATTTACATCTCAATATGATACCTTGAAAAGAACAATTGCTCAACAAACAACAAGGGCTGGCAAGGTTGTGGAGAAAAGGGAACCCTTTTACACTGTTGGTGGGAAGGCAGACTGATGCAGCCACTGTGGAAAACAGTATGGAATTTCCTCAGAAAACTAAACTTAGAACTGCCTTTTGATCCAGTGATACCATTGCTGAGATTATACCCTAACAACCCTAAAACACCAATTCAAAAGAACCTATGCACCCCAATGTTCATAGCAGCATTATTTACAATAGCCAAGTTCTAGAAACAGCCTAAGTGCCCATCAGTAAATAAGTGGATAAAAAACACCGTGGTACATTTATACAATGGAATACTAGGCAGCAGAAAGAAAGAAGGAGTTCCTACCCTTCATGACAGCATGGATGGAACTGGACAGCATTATGCTCAGTGAAATAAGCCAGGTGGAGAAAGCCAAATACCATATGATCTCACCTATAAGTGGAACCTAATCAGCAAAACAAACAAATGAGCAAAATAGACCCAGAGACTTGGAAACAAAGAACAAACTGAGTGACCAGAGGGGAGAGGGGAGAGAGATGACAGGGAAAGAAGGGGAAGGGGCAAGCAAAGGAACATGCATAGGGGACTCGTGGGCATGGACCATAGGGGAGGATTAACTCTGGGAGTAGGGGGGTGGGATGGGGGAGAGCAACGTGAAAACTAAGTGAACAGCAATAAATAAAAGACAAGTTCTCAATGATATTGGAGAAGTGTTTATATTAAATAAAAGAGTATGCTATGAAATTTTAAAAAAGAACAGTTACTCATTTCACTACTCAGATTTTGTGTTATGCTAGCATTTATACTTTCTAATGTATTTCCAGGCTTTAAAATTCTATGGCGTGGTTATCAGACCACAATTTACAATAAAAGGGGATTAAGGGACTAAAGAGATAATGAAGAGGTTTAAAGAAAGTGAGTGGGAAGGACTAAAGGACAGTGAGCAGTTTTCCTCTTCTCTTGATTCCCAAGTGAATGTACTTACGAGGAACTTTTCATTTGTTTTAGAAAGATGCTTATGTCCTCAGGGAAGTCAGAGAAAGCCTTAAAATGATGTAGTTACAATTAGGACATGGTTGGAGATGGAGGGCGGAGAGAGAGCCTATAGCATGTTTGTGAGCTGAGTGATTTTCAAAAACTATCTTCAAGGTGAAAGTAATAAGCTCACCCTTTGCCAGTCTTTCTGGAACATACAGTCAACTTCATTATGTAAGGAAGCGGTGGCGTGGGTAATTAACAAAGAGTGGATAGTTCCCTACATTTTTCTATTAATGTGGGTAAAGGGGTGGTTGGTTCAGGTTATTTAACAGACAGAGGAGACAGTCCTTTTCTCCTCTAACCTTCAATATTCCTTCCTTCTCCTCATTTTAAAATATAACTTTTTCTCATTTCACAGAAGTATTATTTTACAGAAGTAACCAGAAGAGCATTTCTCTATCTTCCTATCATCACATTATTCAAACCTTTGAATCTAAGCACATAAATTCAGCCCTTTGCCCTTCCCTAGGATAAAATGCATCTGTCTGGTTATGGCAACACCCTCCATCACCCTCCTACCCCTAGCATTTGCTTTTAAGTCTCTCTCCCTTCTAGTTAATCAAAGGCATTGCTCTAGCAATTCTTTTCTGTCTTGCTTTACCATTTCTTGCTTTTCACGGGATCATTTCAATGAATACACATATAAGCTTGTTCCTATCTTAAAACATAATAAAAAAAAACCCCTAAAATTTCCTTTATTCAACTTATTTGCTTTTGTTTAGAGCAAAACTTCTGGAAAGGGGTTCTGTAATACTGTATTCCCCAGGGCCCCCTTATCTCGGAGCCCACTTGATGACCTTGAAATGGCTCCCATAAGTTGGACCTGACTGTTATGTGGCTAAATGGAATGGTCAATTCCCAGACCTTGTCTTACTTAACCTCTCAGTGTCATTTTACACAGTTCAACACTTCCTCATCTCCTGAAACACTTTCTTCAACTGATTTCCAGGATGCCACTTTATCTTGGTCTCCTACATCACTGAGATTCCTCTTTAGCATTTCCTCATTTCACTGACCTTTAAGTTTGGAATACTGTTCCCTGTTCTTTTCATTCTTGTGGTTGTGAATAATACCTCTATGCCAAGGCCTTCTTTACCCATAGATAAATAGCTTGGTTTTCTTGTTTGTTTTACTTTCTTGAGGTTCTTGATCTAATACTGAGTTTTCAGTCAGGTCATCCCACCAGGCTATAAAAATGTGAGCCCCCATCACTCCTCATAGCCTGATATTCCTTTATTATTCTCTTCAGCCCTAAACAACATTTGGCATGTGGTATATTTCCTTGCTAAAATTTAAATGACAATGTAAACTCACTGAATCTGGGTTTGTGCTCTGTTGAGTCACGTCAGAGAGAATACCATCTACCACATAACAGGCACTGAGTAGCTATGTATTGAATGGATGGATGACTGGATGGTAAAAGGAACAAGCAGCTTCTTATTTTGCTCAAAAGTTGTAAGGGCTGGAGTTCTATCATGCTTGGGTGGCGGAGGGTTGAAAGAGGGAAAAGGAAACGGGTACGGGAAAAGAGTGGGGTCAGAGCTCAGGTGTCAACTGGTTGGCACCAAAGGCCTTAGAAGGGAATTTTAGTTCTGTTTGAGTGATGATGAAGTTGATTTATGACGTAACATGAGGATGGGTGGTGGATATTATCAGGCATCGGAGTGACGATTTAGGGTACCTTCATATGGCGCTGGCTAACCCCAGAATTTTTTGGTCAGTAGAAAAGCAAATTTGAGTGTGCTAGGTAGGAGACATTATTTTCAGGACTGACTGGCCCTATCAATTCTTGAGGTCATTTTGTCACAAACTGTAACTTCTTTAATTACATATATTAAGGTGAAGACTAATGTTCTTTTCTTAAGAAGTGTCTTTGGCTTACAAAGAGAAGCAAGAGAAAAAATAACAACACTATGTATATGAAAATCAGCAGCTGCAATGTGAGGAAAATAAGGCAATGAGACTTTTAAATTAAAAATATTCTAATTTCAAATCTCCTATCTCTTATATTAAGAAAAAAAGTTCTCTAAGGCAACAAGGGATAGCTATAAAAGCTCAAAATCTGTTTTAATCTTAGCTCTACTGCAAAAGTAATGAAATGGCAAAATGGGGAATTACTTATGTTCTCATTACTTTACTTTCTTTATTTGTATGTTGAGGATGCTGGACTGAAGTAGAGTTAGCAAATATATTTCATCTTTTGTGCCAACTGCGATCAGTTGGTGAGGACATCCTGCAGTGCTATGCGGATGAGCACTGGAGACCACACCTGGGCTCACCAAAACCAGCAGCTGAATTGATTGGTGCTGTCTGCCTCGGATTTAGGAGAGAAGAGTGACAGCAGGTGTGATTGTTTCTTTGTTTCCTAGACTATACAGGCTGTAAGGCAGTTTTCAGTTCTAAGATTCTATCCTTAGGAATAGTAGGTTATGTTTAGTCTTTGCAATAAAGGCACTTATAAAATTTGATATGTAAGATATTAAAACATTAATTTCAGTGCATGTTTTTAGAGAATCTGAATATGTTTTCTAAGCATTTATTCTAAAGGTAGTATGATTTATGTATTACTCATAATATTTTTACATTGTTTAGTGCAACATGATAGGTATACATAAGCAGTGTATGGAAATAGTACTGGCATTTTGCATGAAAACTCAAGTTAGCATCAATGAATATAATTCACTTAAATTAGGTTTCAGTTTAATTTATAATGATCTTGCATTTTTACCCACTGGCTCTGCCTCATAATAAGCCCATAGGAAATACTATTTTAACACCCAAGAAATGAAGCTTTTTAACTGCAACCTTTCCAAATTGTTATAGGAATTTCTAGAATTAAGTCATGCTGTTTCAGTTAAAAGAAGTGTAAGGGTGAGACATGAGGGAGAATATCTCTAAATATTTATAGTTAATTACACTTTAAACATGGAAACTTAATTACAAAGAACTGTGGTCTTCTTCAATTTGTATTTCTTAAAGCAATTTTTCCCTGGACCTACCCCCAACATGCCACATAAAAGAAACTGGAAATTTGGGGTCAAGTATATGGATCTGATATAGTTTAAGCTATTTTCAAAGAAAGCACCAAAATATGATACAATTACATAACTGTAATGGCTGAAAAAATGGCATTATGTTTTGCGTATTTTATTGCCATTTAGTAACCTAAATGATCGCGGAAAGGAAATGGCAGTCTGTGGAAGTAAGTATGTGTTCTTCGTGTAACTACTAAATGTGTCTTACTCATCCTCAACCTCACACTGAATTCATCAAGTTAAGTTCTTACAGGTTTTGAATAGAAACAATTTAAATAGGTCTTTAGTTAAATGTACTTCGAAATGCACTATTTCATGTGTAATTAACTTAAAGTTATGTGTGGTGTTTGAATGATCTGAACTCATTTTCTCTAATTTCTGATCTTTGATATATAATCAAAGATATTTTTCTAATTACTGAAAAATGACATTTAGAAATCCTCTAATTCAAACCTTTCACTTCCCTTTCTTCTCCTTTTACTTTAGAGTTAATAATGTCTATATTCATTTTGGTCATTTTTTTGGTTTTCCAATCTATTTTATTATTTTTTAAAATATTTTTATTGTCATTCAAGTACAGTTGTCTCCGTTTTCCCCCACCACTTCCCCCAACCCCAGCCATCCCTGCTCCCCAACCTGGATCCCACCCTTCTCGATTTCATCCATGTGTCCTTTATAGACGTTCCTGAAAACCCTTCCCCCTTCTCCCCATTATCCCCTCCCACGCCACCTCTACTTTATTATTTTTTGAAGAAATACAATGAAACAAGTCAAATGCCTCTTTCTAGATAAATCTTGGTGTCAGGCAAACATCTGGTTCGAAGTGGAATGCCTGTTAAATTAACCCAACTGTGTCTTGCTTTCACACCCTGATCAAATTGTCTCATTTTTGCCAGACTGGACTGATGGTTTACCACTCAGACTGTCTAATTTAGTCCTTTTAGTAAACTGATTTGATTAACTGAGTTCATTTTCCCCACATCACTGTAATCTCTAATTGCCCCAAGGTGTCTGTGGTGTGCAAGCAGCTCAGGGCTCAAGGTTTTTGTTTTGTTTTGTTTTGCTTTTAACAAAACAGGCATTTCCTGCTGGCTGGGTCCACATTATGTTCATCTTTCAGCATCTTGGACAATATTTCTTTCCAGTAGGCTCTCAGTATTTGGTTTTTCAATCTCTCTGTATTCTTTTATTCTGTTTACCTGAGACAGAGGTAAGACATTTTACCATAGATTAGGGCCTGTGGTTCTCATATAAATTCCTTTGGAGTTTTAGTTAAATCACTTTGGGTGTTCTTCTCAGCTCTTCTAAAGTCTTCTCAAATTTTGACCAGCTTTCAAGATTTCTTTTTCTTCTAATTCGTTAATTCATTTTATTGTTGTTCAAGTACAGTTGTCTCCCTTTTCCTGCCACCATTTCCCCCTGCCCTAGCCACCTTCATCTCCTACCCTCAACCCTACCCCACTTTGGCTTTGTCTGTGGGCCCTTTATACATTTCCTTGATGGCCCTTCTTCTTCTTTACCCTATAATCCCCCTCCTCTCAGGTTACTGTCAGTTTGTTCTTTATTTCAATGCTTCTGGTTATATTTTGCATGCTTGCTTGTTTTATCGATTAGGTTCATGTTATGGGGACTGCATCTGGTATATGAGATGCTTTCAATAGTTGCAAA
The DNA here is from genome assembly GCA_004027735.1 of Carollia perspicillata. Taxonomy (NCBI): domain Eukaryota; kingdom Metazoa; phylum Chordata; class Mammalia; order Chiroptera; family Phyllostomidae; genus Carollia; species Carollia perspicillata. The sequence continues at coordinate 32,168 of PVKM010007490.1, read as the reverse complement.
TACTCCATTTTTTAGATTTATTAAAACTCCAAAATTATTTTTTCATTGAGTATTATTCATATGCTTACAGATGAAAATTTCTGAATAAAGCATACTTTAGGAAGATGTATGTAACACAACCCCAAATCTCCTTTTGTCAACGATGAACCATTACAGAGGAAAGAAGAGAATGCTGGTGTTTAAGAATAAAATCAGGAAATGCGGAAGTGTGAATCCTGTAGTCCCCATTGGGAATTAAAAACTGAATACAGATAAGTTTTTTACACTTAAGGAAATGAAATCCAAGAAAGGTTCAGTAAGTTGTCAAAGATGCACACTTGTTAGTGACTAAAGGATCCCTAGACTCTATTTCTTATTGACTTCACTGTTCTGAGAGGTGAACACTAAGTTCCTCAGGTAGTCACACCTCTCCATCTCTATTCCTGCTCTTTCTTCCACCTAGGGTAGATCGTCAATGAACAGATCCTGCTGAACCTTACGTCACAGGTGGCAAACACAAGGCCCGTGGGCTGAATCTGGCCCTCCACCTCATTTCTACCCGGTGGCAGTGCCAGGCTCCTTGCCCCCAGTTAAAGAGTAGTGACATTTACACAGTCCTAAAATTCCATTCAGCCCTTTGAATTTGACCGTGAAGCTGATATGGATGGCCCCCGGTGAAAATGAGTTTGACACCCCTGCCTGACATTCATGAAACCATTAAAAGGGAAACAGTGGAAGATGCTGCTGAGCTCGTGGTGGTTCATGTGGTGGAGACTGGGTATGGGTGAATAGTGAGGCTTAAACATGGAAGATTTCTTATACTGCGTTTAATATTTTCAAAGTTTAAAAAAAACCTTTAAGTTACGTGGGCTTTTAGAGCACAGACTAACCGTCCCATAATCATCAACACTGCCCAGCAATTGTTTGCTTCCTTATTCTGTTACACAGGAGTGCTTTCCAATTTAAGGTACTTAAGCTGTCAGAAATATCAGAAAGAGCTTGGCACTTTAAGCAATCTTCCCAAACCCCTCTCCAATGGACACATAGTGAGAGCAATTTTGAAGCAATCCTTGTTTTGCCTTCCCATTGTCCTTTCAGCCCAAATGTAGCTTTCAGCTAATTAGCTCTTCCTGACATCACAATGGGAGTTATAAGGTGCTCTACCTTACAGAGGTGAATCAGGGCAGGTCACCCGACTCTAGCGTTGCTGGGATTTATTTGTGACATCTGTATTTTGTTCAGCTCCTCGACACCTAACATTTTAGTTGCCCAAGTTCTCACAATTTCAAGGTTGCAGTGAACTGAAACTTAACCATTTTAACTTTAGGTCAGACTCTGTACTCTGTTTCTGCCTCCTGTCCTTAGGTATTACCAGTCCCAAGGCATGATAAAATTCATTTTTATTTTGATTTTTTAAAATGTGAAGAAATATTGCACGTCAGGACAGAACCACTGGCTTTCTATAGACGCATTACTTAAAGATTAAAAAGCAATGAAAGAACAAGAGCCCCCTCAATATTTTCAGCATAGAGTATGCTTTGGAAGGCAGCAAATCAGAGGGCCTTGCTCTGCCAGACCTTCAGAGAGAAATGAAGCCAATTAATGTGCAATTACCGGCAGCAGTGCTTTATTTGAAGGGTCTTTTGCAATGAAACTTCTTAACAGGGTAATTGTAGGCATCTGCTTCATGTACCTTAGCAACAACATAGCCAGTATTTGCTAAGATCTTCTAAGCTCTTACAGTTTTACACAAAAGGACATATTGGCAATTCCATTTTCTATATAATAGGCAGACTATGCAAAATACTGAGCTAGAATTCAGCATTGTGTAGAAATGTTCAATGTCACCAGAGCGATTGACTGGTTCCACCTGCTTTCAGACATTTGGAGAAGCAAAACATATGCACCTTAATAGCAAAATGTAGGCTTAATGAACGTGCAGGCGTTGTTATACCAAATGCAACAATCGACATGATGGCAAGCTACTTAAGAACATGTCACAATGTTTGGTTTTTAAGAGGTTTGCCTTTGGCAGTGTTTCAGAGAAGAATATGTTCCTTACATTTGCAGTCCTGGGAGCCAATAATAAAATGTTCCACATATGAAGCTGGTATTTATTTTAAATTGCTATGTCAATATTTTTGTTTAAAAGCAGGTTTGATTCCCTGTGTGGACTTTGTTGAAGGCTTCTATCACTGTTTTTTTATTTCAGTTTGATTTAGCTTCTTTCCCCCCTGATTTTGTGTTTTGCAGAATGGCTTTCATGAAAGCCTCCTGATTGGGGGGGAGGTGGGAAAAAGTTGCTCTGTGAATTTCAAAGCCCAGAAAATGTGAAAAGAAGCAAACACTTGCTGAAGGCATCAGAGAAGTGACTGCAATCAAGCAGTGTGTTGGTTTCGTGACCTTGAAGCTTCTCAGAATAGCTGCTGCATTTGGAATAATGGAAGCCCTGGATTCAAATGCCTGAGGATGACCTCATCACGAGCAGCCTCCTTCCTCCTCCTGACATGTTTCCAGGCTTTATGCCAATGTTTAGTCTGTTAGCAAGAATCCAGAAAATCAGGCTTTTGTTTTCAAAAATACAAAATAAAGGCAGCCATTATGGAATATCACATAACTGATTTAATCCTAATGTGATGTCGAAACAAATTTCCCCAGCAGTTGAGAGAATGTTTATCTACCACAAATACAATTGCTTTGTGGATGCTCTTCCCATAAATTGTTGGGCAATTCTGTTCATGAACTCTCACAATTTTCCATTTCCAGGCACATTTCTGTGGGGTAATTAAAATGGTCTTTTTTATAATGGCAATATGAAACAGTATGCGTCATCTGTACACACTGAGCTGAAAAAAATTGTATTCATAAATTAAATTGGACATTTTTGAAAGGCTAATGCAAAAAGCTACTTTGCTCTTGGTAATCAATAAGGAAAAAAGGATTTCAGGTAATTAAAATCTGTGAAGTGAACATTTCTCATTTGGGAACTATTAAAAAGAATATAAGCAGACAGAAGCAAGAGATAAATATGGAAAACAAGTGCTTCAAAGTGTTTGTTATATGTTGGCAAGGGAATGTAACAACATATATTCTGACGTCTGAAATAATATGTTATTACAGATAGCATAACAAATTATATAATCTGTATATGATATGTGTGTACATTACTTAATTTAAGCATTACATTGAGATTTTAAAATATGACTATTCTGTATGTGGAGCTCCAGTTTAGTTATTACATGGGGCTTCCTTACTCAGAGTTTGACCCAGAAACCAGTATGCATCATGCGCGCTTGGTTAGGAAGAAAGAAGTTCAGGTCCCTCCTGGCTTACCGAGTGATAATCTCCAATTTAATAAGACCCCCGGGTGATTTAATTTGAGAATATTTAAAGCTTGGATGATTATCCCATAGTAAGGTGGGTTGACTCTTTAAAAATTCATGTTCATTTTTTAGACTCAAATCAGTAGTGTTTTCTTGGATAAATATGAGGACAGTAACTAGAATTCAGGACCTGTCAATGTAGAATTTGAAGTATCTGAATGCATGTCCTCCTTTGAGGGTTAAGTTTATGTATCCACCTGATAGGGCTAAAGATTTCCTAGATAAGTGGTAAAATGTAATTTCTGAATGTGTCTGTAAGGGTATTTTTGGAAGAGATTAGTAGTATTTGAATCACTGCACTGAAGAAAGCATATATGGCTCTTCCCAGTGTGAGTGGGCATCATCCGATCCACTGAGGGCCCAAATAGAACAAAAAGGCAAAGGATGAATTTGGTTTCTCTACTTATGCTGAGATGTCCGTCTTCTCCCATCCTTGGACATCAGACATCAGCTCCTGGATTTTGGCTTTGGGGCCCAGATAGGAACTTATACTATCAGCCTCTTCCTCCAGGCACCCCCTTTCCTTCAAGAGGGTCAGTGCTTTGATTGATTGCCTGCTTATGATTCCTACTTGTCTCATTTGACCTTCTGATATCAGGCACACAGCTTCTATTAGATACAATATGTTAGAATATAAAATTTATTTTGTTTTTTATTCAGTTTTCATATAGCTCTTAGAACATTGGAAGAGGGTATGTTTCATTTTAGTTTTGACATAGAGTTGTAAAGGTGTATTGTTTTTATGATAAAAAAAACCTTATTTTGCTAAGGATATATATGTATATATATATATATATCTTATATATATCCTTAAATATGTACACACACAAACACACACATTCATACATACATACACACATAGCGTTTTTTTCAATGAAGAGTAAGGCCCTGTGTTGTGTGCTGTATAGTATAAGGATGGATTATAAAAGACATGCTCTAGGGCACCTAGTGTATATAACTGTAATACAGGTAGGCCAGTATATAAGTGCTATGAGAATAGAAGTGACAAAAAGGGCATTAGGTGCTCAGAGCAGAAAGAAATCTGGCTGATAGTCAGGAAAAGGCTCAAAGAAGCAGCAGCATCTGAATAGAACTGAAATGGGATAGGGGAAAGGTATCCCCAGCCCAGAGCATAGCAAAGGCACAGTTACAAAAACAGATTGATATAAGATGTACCCAGAACTATAGTGGATATTTAGGTGAAGCTGAATATTTGTCAAGGCAAATGGTGGGAGACAAAGAAATCTGAACACAATGTACTAAGCAAATGAAATGGATCTCTGGAAGGAGCATATTGTTAGTGACAAAAATGGGAATAAAACAGAAAACTTTGTGCTCGAATGCCCAGCTATGAAAGGCTGGTCACAAAAAGGTTATACTTAGCAATGAAGGAGTGTATATGAATTGTCTGTTTCTCCGTCTAAGCAAGATTTCCCCTCCAGAGAGACGAAGGACACAGAAATGAATGACACCATCAAGTGATGGGCAGCCACATAGCGCATAGAAAAAATGATACATGGATCTAACAGACTGAGATCCAGCGGATCTATTGACTAAACTTTGCAGTTCAGGACAGGTGAAGCAATGTATTTGGGTGTCGTGAACCAGAAGTGAACAGGTGAGACGGGGTGAGTAGAGAATGGTTTAGTGGCGTAAACATTGGCGCAGCACTTAAGGCAGGAACTCTTATACAAATTCCGTCCTGAATCACTGTGTGACTTGTGGTAAGCTATGCCAGCTACCATGGCTTCAGTGTTTTCATGTGCAAAATGAGGATACTTTCTATTCTTGGCCAATGTGGGTACAATTTGCCTTATTCTCTAGTTCTTTTGAAAATCACAATCAACAAACAAATTTCAAGAAGGAAACCGTGCCAATCTAATGGGATGAAGTGAGCAATTTAAATATCTTTCTGAATATCAAACTATGAAAATTTTGTTGAATCTTCCTTCAAGATCTTGACTCACATGGAACCTTTGTTGAATGCTCAGGTAGCAGTGCTGGCAGTGCAGAGTTTGAGAAGAAGCACCAGTGGACCTGAGGCCCCTGTTCTCACCTTTCTGACCCCTGGACCGCTGGGAATCAGAGGAGGGCTGGAGCGAGAAACTACAACTGGGGACACTCCAAGGCAGTTTTGTAGAACAGGACAAAATGGCAGGCCTTCAACAAAAATATTCAACCCTTACCTCATGCCTCAGTCCATGACGCTTAAACTTCAAGTCATGTATTTTGGGGGTTTGTCACTGTGGAAGATTTGACAACAATTTGTGATTATAACTTTTGCTCCCAAGTGCAGCACAGTCAATGTACGCACTGCAGAGGTTGTCTGCCAATCTCATAATAGATCTCAATGAAACATTTAAAATAAACTTTTGATGACTGTAATCACATCACATTACAATATTCTGCACAGTTCTACTCTGGAAAAAAACTGCAAAAATAAAAAAGTCTATTTTCAGAAAATTTTTCACAATTAATACCAAGTGAGTAAAATTCCTAAGTGTTTAAATGTCAAGGGAAAGACAATGCTAACTTGACCTCCTTCAATTTTCATATGGAGGCTTGTGCAAGTTGGGGCCGGATAAAGGGAAAAGCCCCTTTTATCTCCAAAGGCCTTTAAAACCTGCCTTTAGTAGGCACTGCATGTCTTCTTTTTGTAATCTCAGGTTTTATAGTCTCCTTTATCAATTGTGAGAGGTGTGGAAAGCTAGTTTATATCTTTCAGAAGGGACACCTGGGTCAACAGGTTGAAAGAACTTTGAAAGTTATTTTGTATCTTTGCCAGTTCCTGCATTGTGTGAGAATCACTGTGGCTAGTGTGTAAACTGTCTTTGAATAAGAGGGAGAAAATGGAATTTATCAGGGGACAATGCCCTTTGTTTAGAAGGAGCAACAAAAGATGAATAAAAGGACACAGCCAGTCTTCTGTGTTTGGTGTCCCATTTTTCCAGATAAAAAAGGGGATAATATTCAATCTTGATTGTGCTCAGGGACCTTTGGTACTTTAAGGAGATAGAGGAAGAAGGGAAATGAAAAAGAAATAAAGCAACCAATATGTTCTTGAACTGTGACTTCTAGCAGCTGCATTTAAAAACAGCCATTGCATTTCGTGGGTGTATCTGTGAAGCTTATCCATTATGTGTGCAAACACAATCTGATTAGTATTTGTTATAAGCTCGTCTTGTCTGCTTTTATTACAGACATCACCTTCAGATGTGGGGCCACTGCAGCCATTAAATCAGGAATATTTAGCTATTATTTGTAATAAATGTCAGCAGGGCTGAACTGAAGCCAGCAGGAAATGTTCAGGGCAGAAAACGCACTGACATTCATTCATGCAAATTTGTACCAGTGGTGGAATTAATCATAAAGAGGGAGGGGAGAGCATACAATGCATTTATATTACCGGTTTGGCCAGTTCTCCTTCCTGAATGTGAGAGTTAAAGTGAACAGAAAGCAATCTGCTGACGAATAGTCCCATGTGAAGTGCAGGCAGTGAGATTAACTTTCCGAAGCAGGTATGTCTGGGTTTACGGTGGACCCCACCATTACCTCCACACCACATTGACCCTCTGAGGTAGCTTTGTGGTGTTTTTTTTTTGTGGTGTTTTCCTTTTCAAAAGACACCTTGATTTAGCATGCACATAAATCTTGCCTCTTAAAGTCACGGGGACACTGAACATTCAGTACGAATTGCTGAGTGTTGGACCAGCCTTATCCTATTATAAGTCAAGGTGCTTGTGTCACACTGGAGATACGGTGATAGGGACTGGGCTGCTGACTGACTAGTAAGAAGTTGTAGTTTACCAGAAAAGACAGAATTGAAATCGTCTTTAATCTGCCTCTGTGTAAACTGAGTTGAACAACCCATACAGCTGAATAATCTCAGAGAAGCTAACAATCACCATTACGAAACACAGCTACTGCTTGCATGGAATGTCCAAGAGACTCATTTTATCCTATGAGTGAGCAAAGTTACCACCAGAAAAAAACTAGTGCACTGACTGGTTTTCTTTAGGTTAGAAAAACATAGGATGAAAGCATACTTTAATTTTTTTCTCATTTTCTCATAGTATGAAATTATTAATTCATTGGGAAACAAAAACTGTTAAAAGGAGCTGACATAAAAGTTGTAAATGACTTCAAAGATGTTAATTGTTCTTATGGTGTTTTATTTAGTTCTATGACTTGAATAAAATACATGAAAAACGTGAGATAAAAATGTACTTCATAATGTTAACACAAAAATGCTTTTAAAAATTGTGTGCTAATATTGACCAAGCTTAAGGAATAGTTTTCTAAAATATTTCCTATATTATGAAAGTTGGTTCTAAGTAATGCATTTCTAAAACAGTGTCATTTTCCCCCACTGCTCTGAATCATGCATATATTTATAGAAGGCACATGATGAGCTAGAACACTGTTCCTATGAATTCTAACCCACAATGTGATCATATTCTTTGCATTGTTTATTTTAGCACAGGTTTAGAGAGACCTTGTACAAGTCAAAGGGAAAGGACATTTCTGTTAATTAAGTGAAAGTTGTACTAAGTATAGTAACTGAATTGCATGATTTATGCTATAATTAGGGAGATCGGTAATGGCGTGGAGGTGAAGGGTGGAACACGTTTTCACCTATGGGACATCTGCAGTACTAATGGAAAAACCAGAAAAGCTGATGCAGCATCGCGACTTCACAACTTTTCAGAGCTGAGCTACTCTTTTTAACAATGTCCTTATGGAATAATTATTGATTCCGTGTCTCATTTTACAGAGGATTTGCAGGAAATATAGGAACATATTAAAAAGTAAATGCATAAAAGATATGTAAATTAATGACAACAGTAATATCTTTTCATAGAGAAGGTCAATCTGAGGGGGATGTTTACACTGCAGATACACAGACTATTTAGCTTTATATAGCTAAAACTCAGTAAAAATTTTGTCTTTGGACACCCTGGTGGCCAAAGAGAGAGAGAGAGAGAGTAATGTAATTCATATGTGATTCAAATTGTTGAACGGAAGAAACAATATTAGTATGATGAGGCAGGCAGCCTCTGTGGTGGCCCCCAAGATTCCTGCCCCCAGGTGTTGATGGCCTTGTGTCAACCCTTCCTTTTGAGTATGGTCAGGATCCGTGAATGCTAACTAATAGAATATGACAAAGGTGACAGCACATGCGTGGTTATGTGTGGGTGATGACATTACATAAGGTTCTACCACTCGTATTGCTAGAACTCTTAAATTATTTTCCTTGCTGGCTTTGAAGAAGCCAGAAGCCACACTGGGGGCTGCTATCCAAAGAAAGCCAATGACAAGGAGAAGGCAGTCTCTAGAAAAGAGCCAGCAGGGAACAAAGGCCCTGACTGCGGCAGCATAAAGAATTGAATGCTGCCAACAATCACGTGAGCAGATCATTTCCTATTCAAACCTCAGATGAGACTGCAGCCCTGGCTGACACCTACGTGAAACTCTGAAACATAAGATCTTGCCAGATCATTTCTGGACTCCTGATCCACTGAGATAAGAAGTGTGTCTTGTTGAAGGCACCAAGTTTGTGGCAATATTGTTGTGTGGCAGTAGATAACATGCATAAATATAAGGCAAAATCTTTAGTTTCTCTTCTGTCACATCACATTGCCTGCATCTCTTCTCTTCCTACAAACTTTCTTCCTCTGCAAACTGTCTAAAGACAGTTTCTTCACTTCCCTATGTCTTCTTCCTTTTCTGTCTTGAGACAATTCTCTTCTCTCTACATCCAAAGAAAAATAAATATCTAACCTCTGGAGACACTATTGTTTTTTAAAAATATTTTGATGCCACCTTAAAAAAAGAGCATAGCACAATTTACTCAGTAAAAATGCTACAAAGAATTTTATAAGGGAGATAGTAAAACAAAAACATACATATTTATTATGTGTTAGGGTCTGTTTTAAGTATATACATGTTATTTCATATTTCATTAATAGAAACCTTTTTGTTTTCATGAAAAATTGAAACAGAGAGGTTAAATAACTTTCCTAAATTCACACATTTCTGAAGTCCTAACTGCAATCTGATTATGAGCAATTTGGTTTCAGAATCTGTAATTTTAACTACTATGTCATCTTGTCTCTTAAAAGCTATTAATAGGAGAAGACAGCTATTAGAGTGCGTATGATTGGGTGTAAAGCTGAGTCTAAGTTTCTTGATGATTTTTGAAGAAGTCAAAATGTGTGAAGTCATTAATTTTCATTGGGTAAGAATTCATTTATGAAATGGGCAATGAATCAGTCTCCATATAATAAAAGGAGATTCAAAGAGTTATTCTGAAGTCACCTTTGGCTTCCTAATGGGGCATATGACCCAAATTACCTCCACATCAGGAGATTCATTTCAGTGCCATTTTTTATTAATCTCAACTTTATTTAAGAAGGCAGCATTTTTTCAATGTATTATTCTTCTTGCACCTTTGAGTTCAAGCAACATGACCAACTGACATTTTTCAGAATAAATAACCTATGTCTTTCTCATGCCATTCCTCCATCTCTACCTTTACTTCCTTAATTGTTGAAGTTTTAAATATTTTTTTATTTTTCAATTATAGTAGACATAAATTATTTATTAATTTCAGGTGTACACTCCAGTGATCAGACATTACATAACTTACTAAGTTATCATCCCGATGAACCTCACACCCATCTGACACAATTCATAGTTATTATAATATTATCAATTATATTCCCTGTGCTGTACTACACATCCCTGTGACTGTTCTCTAACAACCAATTTGTACTTCTTAATCCCTTCACCTTTTTCATCAATCATCCCCTCAAACTTTCTCCCCATCTAGCAGCTGTCAAAATGTTCTCTGTATCTATAAGTTTGTTTCTGTTCTGCTCATTCATTTTGTTTTAGAGTCTATTGTTGATAAATTTGTATTTATTGTCATTTTCTTGTTTATATTTTTTATCTTTTTTCTTCTTCCTTTTAACATTTCATTTAAAACTGGTTTGGTGGTGATGAACACGTTTAGCTTTTGCTTGTCCGGGAAGTTCTCTATCTATCCTCTGATGCTAGATGATAGCTTTGCTTGGTAGAGTAATCTTCATTGTAGGCCTTTGCTTTTCATCATCTTGAGTATTTCTTGCCACTCCCTTCTGGCCTGCAAAGTTTCTGTTGAGAAATCAGCTGATAATCTTATGGGAGCCCCCTTGTAGATAACTAACTGCTTTTCTCTTGCTGCTTTTAAGATTGTTTGTCTTTAACCTTTGACATTTTAATTATGATGTGTCTTGGTGTGGACCTTTTTGGCTTCATCTTGTTTGGGACTCTCTGTGCTTCCTAGACTTGTCTATGTCCTTCACCAAGTTAGGGAAGTTTTCTGTCATTATTTTTTAAATGTATTTTCTTTTTTTTTGGTTTCCAATTTCTTGCTGTCTCTCTTCTCCTTGCAGCACCTTCATGATATGAATGTTAATATGCTTGAAGTTGTCCCAGAGCTCCTTACACTATCCTCATGTTTTGGGATTCTGTTTTCTTTTTGCTGTTCTGATTGGGTGTTCTGTTTCCTTATCTTCCCAACCTCTGATTTGATTCTCTGCTTCATCTGCTTCACTGTTGATTCCCTGTATTGTATTTTTCATCTCAGTTAATTTATTCTTTATTTCTGACTGGTTATTTTTATAGTTTTTACTTCTGCTTTTATGTTTTCTATCTCTGTTGAAATTCTCACTAAGTTCATCTACTCTTCCCCTAAGTTCATTGAACATCTTTATAACCAGTGTTTCTAACTATGCATCTAGTGTATTGTTTATCTCCATCTTGTTTAATTCTTTTCCTGGAGTTTTTTTTTTTTTTTCTGTTCTTTAATTTGGGACATGTTTTTTTTGTGTTCTCATTTTGGCAGCCACACTGTGTTTGTCTCTGTGTATTAGATCTGCTGTGTCCTACAAGGTTGGTAGAATAGTCTTATGTAGTAGGTGTTCTGTAGAGTCTAGTGACACAGCCTCTCCAATCACCAAAACTAAGGACTCTATGTGTGGCCTTTTGTGGGCTTTAAAGACCTTCCTGGTGTAGTTGAGCCATGATTGCTGTTGGCATTTCAATGGGAAGTATTTACCTATAGGCCAATCAGCTGTGATGACTGGCTGTGACCATCAACCACTTACTTCTGATAACCATGGAGGATCGGCTGTGCAGGGGTCCACTCCACTGAGCAGGGCTTACTTCAGTGGGGCTCTGGTGCCCTCTGAGTTTGCCCCTTGAGTGTGTCACTTGTGGAAGTGGTTGGGTGTTGGTATTTTGTCATGGTCTGAAGCTATCTATTGATTGTTATGGCTCTGAGACCTCCTGGGAGGTTCAGGCTAAGGTCAGCTGCCACCTGTGTCCTGCCTGGGGCCACCTGGCATGAGCTACAGAGTGATCTGCAAATGGCTGTTACTTGTGCTGGAGGGGGTGGTGCCTTGGTAAGGCCAAGCTGTGAACCAAGGCTGGCTGCTGCTAGTGGCAGACCTGGGGCCACTTTATGAGAAGTATGAGGCACACTTATGCCAGATGCTACCTCTTCGAGAGATTTTAGGAAAATCTCTTATGAAATTTTATGTAATGTGATGGTTAATTTTATGTGTCAATTTGGCTGAGCAATGGTGCCAGATATGTGTGTGTGTGTTTAAGTAAAGCTGTTTTTTGCTGAGATTATAATTTCAATCTATGGATTTTGAGTAAAATGGATTGCCCTCCCTAATGTGGGTAGGCCTTATCCAATCTATTTAAGGCCTGAATAGAACAAAAAACCTACCTCAACCTAGCTATAAGATCTTCCAGCAGACAGTCTTTGGACTTCAACTACAGCATCAATTCTTCCTGGATCTATGGTTTACCAACCCACCCTGAAGAGACTGTGCTGTGCCTAAAGAGGGTATAATCTGCCTGAAGGGACAACTACTCAACTCCTATGAATTGCTACCATTGAAAAATGCAATCCTGGTACTGCTGAGTTTTTAAAATTTTTGAGAGAATCTGAAAATCTGGATTTTTCTTTGAAATTTCCCATTTTAATTAATGTTTATAATTACTTCAATTTATAAAAAATAAAACATTAATTGGTCAAACAATCAAGGTTAAAGGCCAGAGGTCACCTGTAAGCTTCTAGTTTGCAGTTTCTAACATAAAAAGTGGTGAATTTATGCCAAAAATAATGACTTCTCATTTGACTTTATGTTATTGTAACAAATATTTTATCTCTTATTCCTTGTGTATAGGTAGCAGCACTAATGATCTCTTAAGGTCATTCTTGGATAGTGATAATGAGATCATATTACCCAAATACAGAAGAATGCTTATTTTTCTATTTGTTTTAATTTAAGGCATGATAAAGCAATTATGATATAAAGATTAAAGAGCAGAAGGAACATAGAACATAGTATTTTTATTGTCACTTAAATTGATATTTATTTGTCATGATACAGTTTCCTCGATAGAAAATTTATGTGATTTCTTTTTTTAGTAAATATTTTATTGTTCTATTACAGTTGTTCCAATTTTTCCCCATTTGTTCTCCTCTGCCCAGCCCTATCCCCACTCACACAGTCAATCCTCACCCTGTTGTCATGTCAATGGGTCATTCATGCATGTTCTTTCACTAGTCCCTTCTGCTTCTTTCCACCCTTATCCCCCTTGGCCCTACCCTCTGGCAGTTGTCAGTCTGTTCCTTATTTCCATGCCTCTGGTTCTAATTTGCTTGTTTGTTAATTTGCTCATTTGCTTCCCCTTATAAGTGAGATCATATGGTATTTGTTTTTTGCCACTTGGCTTTTTCCACTGAGCATAATATTCTCCAGTGCTATCTATGCTGCCACAAAAGGTAGGAATTCCTTCCCTCTTTCTGCTGCATAGCATTCCATTGTGTAAACATACCACAGTTTTTCAATCCAGTCATTAACTGGTGAGCACTTAGACTGTTGCCAGCACTTGGCTATTGTAAATAATTTTGCTATGAACATTAGGGTGCATAGGTTCTATTGAATTGGTGATTCAGGATCATAATGTCAGGAATGGATTTTCTTGGTCAAAACGCAGTTCCATCTTCAGTTTTTTGAGGAAATTCCACACTGTTTTCCACAGTGGCTGCACCAGTCTGCATTCTCACCAACAGTGTACTAGGGTTCCCTTTTATACACATTCTTGCCAGCACTTACTGTTTGTTCATTTGTTAATGATATCCATTCTGATCAGTGTGAGGTGATCTCATTGTGGTTTTAATTTGCATCTCTCATGGCTAGTGATAGTGAACATCTTTTCATGTGTCTCTAAGCCCTCTGTATGTCCTCCTTTGAGAAGTTTCTGTCAGGTCCTTTGCCCATTTTTTATTGAGGTTGTTTGTCTTTCTGGTGTTGAGTCATATGAATTCTTTACATATTTTGTTATTAAACCCTTATCTGAGGTATCATTGGCAAAAATGTTTTCTTATATAGTTGTATTTCTTTTCATTTTGATGTTTTCTTTAGCTGTTCAGAAGCTTTTTAATTTGATGTAATCCTATTTGTTTATTTTTTCCTTTATCTCCCTTGTCCTAAGAGATATATCAGCAAAAATATTGCTGTGTGAGATATCTGAGATTTTACTGCCTATGATTTCCTCTAGGACTTTTATGATGTTAGTAAGTATTTTACTCATCTTGACTTTATTCTAGTGTGTGGTATAAATTGGTGGTCTAGTTTCATTTCTTTGCATGTACCTGTCCAGATCTCCCTAACAGCACTTATTGAAGAAGTTATTTTTACTACGTTTTATACTCCTGCCCCCTTTGTCATATGTTAATTTACCATAGAGACATAAGTTTATTTCTGGGCTCTCTATTCTCTTCCATTAATCTGTGTTTCTGTTCTCGTGCTAGTACCAGATTATTTTTATTACAGTGGTCTTGTAGTACAGTTTGATATCAAGTATTGTAATCCCTCCTACTTTGTTCTTCTTTCTCAAGTATGCTGCAGCTATTCAGGATCATTTTTGTTTCCATATATATTTTTGAAATATTTGTTCTAGATTTGTGAAATATGCCATTGGTGTTTTATTAGGGATTGCATTGAATTTATAGATTGCTTTGGGTAGTATGGACATTTTAATGGCATTAATTCTTCCAATCTATGAACACAGTATATGCTTTTGTTTATTTGTATCTTCCTTAATTTCTTTCTTCAGTGTTATATAGACCTGAATACAGGTCTTTCACCTCCTTGGTTATGTTTATTCCTAGGTACTTATTTTACTTGTTGCTATAGTAAATGGGATTTTTTTTCTAGTTTCTGATTCTGATATTTCATTGTTGGTATACAAAAATGCTTTCAATTTCTGAATATTGACTTTGTATCCTGCTATTTGGACAAATAAATTGGGTCGAGTACTTTTTTTTGTCAAGATTATGGGGTTTTCTTTGTACAGTTATCATGTCATCTGCAAATAATGAAAGTTTTACTTCCTCCTTTCCAATTTGAATGCTGTTGATCACTTTTTCCTGTCTGATCACTGTGGCTAGAATTTCCAATACTATGTTGAATAAAAGTGGTGAAAGCAGATGCCCTACCCTTGTTCCTGATCTTAAAAGGAAAGCTTTTAGTTTTTGTCCATTGAGTAAGATGTTGGGTGTAGGTTTCTCATATATGGTTTTCATCATGTTGAGGTATGCTCCATCTATTCCCACTTTGCTGAGTGGTTTTATCATAAATGGCTGTTGTACTTTATGACATGCTTTTTTTTGTCATCTATTGATATGATCATGTGATTTTTGTCTTTCATGTTGTTTATGTGATGTATTATGTCTACTGATTTGCAAATGCTGTACTATCCTTGCATCTCTGGGATAAATCCTACTTCATCTCAATACATCTTTTTAACGTATTCCTGGATCCAGATTGCCAATATTTTCTTGAGGATTTTAACATCTATCATCTTCAGAGATACTGGCCTGTAGTTTTCTTTCTTTGTTGTATCTTTACCTGGTTTTGGAATTAGGATAATATTAGCCTGGTAAACAGAGTTTGAGAGTCTTCCCTCTTCTTGAGTTTTTTGGAATAGTTTGAGAAACACAGGAGTTAGTTCTTCTTTAAATATTTGGTATAGTTCACCTGTGAAGCCATCCTGACCAGAGTTTTTCTGTGCCAGGAGAATTTTTATTACTGCTTCAATTTCACTAGCTGTCATTGGTGTATTCAGGCTTTCTGCTGCTTCTTAATTCAGCTTGGAAGCTTGTATGTTTCTAGAAATTTGTCCATTTCATCCAGGTTGTCCAATTTCTTGGCATATATTTGTTCATAGTAATTTCTTAAAATCTTTGTATATCTGTGGTGTCAGTTATAACTTCTCTTTCACTTCTGATTTTATTTACTTGGTTACTTTCTCTTTTTTCTCTTGAGTCTGAGTAAAGGCTTGTCAAATTTTTTCATCCTTTCAAAGAACTAACTTCTGCATTTATCAAATCTTTGAATTGCTTTTTAGTAGCCATGTCATTTAATTCTGCTCTGAACCTAGTTATTTCCTTCTTTCTACTTGTTCTGGGCTGTCTTTGTTGTTGTTCCTCCAGTTCTTGTAGATGTAGGATTAGGTTGTTTATTTGAAATGTTTCTATCTTTTTTAGGTAGGCCTATATTTTTATGAACTTCCTTCTCAGGATTGTCTTCATTGTGTCCCTTACATTTTGGGTTGTTTTGTGTTCATTTTCACTTGTTTCCAGAAACTTTTTTATTTATTCCTTGATCTCATTCTTAACCCATTATTTAATAGCATGTTATTCATTCTTTATGATTTGAATGTTTTTGAGTTTTTTTTTTAAGATTGGTTTCTATTTCAAGTCGTTGTGAACCAAGATGCTTATAATGATTTCAGTTTTCTTGAATTTATTGAGGGCTTTTTTTGTGTCCTACCATGTAATCTTTCTTTGAAAATATTCCATGTGTATTTGAAAAGAATGTGTATTTTGCTTCTTGGGGGCAAAATTTTCTGTATTTATCAGCTAAGTCATTTGATCTAGAGTGTTGTTCAATGACACAGTATCCTTGTTGATTCTTTGTTTGGAAGAGCTATTCATTATTGACAGTGGGATGTTAAAATCCTGTACAATGAGTGTGCTCCTATTGATATCTTTCTTGAAGTAGTCCAAGATTTTCCTTATGTATTTGGGTGCTCTTATGTTGGATACATACATGTTTACAAGGGTTATGTCTTCTTGATGGGTTACTCACTTAAGTATTATGTATTATGTGTCCTTCTTCATCTCTTTTTATGGCTTTTGTTTTGAAATCTATTTTGTCTAATATCAGTATTGCTACTCCAGTTTTTTTTATGTCCATTTGCTTGGAATGTTTTATTTTATTCCTTTGCTTTCGGTCTGTATACATCCACAGACTTAGGTAAGTTTCTTGTAGACAGCATATATATAAGCCATATTTCCTTATCTATTCAGCTACCCTATGCCTTTTGATTGGAGCATTTAATCCATTTATATTTAAGGTTATTATTGATAGGTACTTATTCATTGCCATTTTACTTCCTTTGTACCTGTGTTCCTCTATCCCTCACTGTTTTTCTTCCTTTTTTTAAAGCAGACCCTTTAACATATGTTGCAGAGCTGGTTTGGAGAAGTTGTACATATTCTTTGAGGCCTCTTTTGTCTGGGGAACTCCTTATTTGGTCTTCCATTTTAATTGAGAGCCTTGCTGAGTAGAGTAGTCTTGGTTGCAGGCGTTTGTTTTTCATTATGTGGAATATTTCTCACCATTGTTTCCTGGCTTGGAGTGTTTCTATTGAGAAGTCAGCTGCTAGCCTTTTAGGACCTCCCTTGTATGTTGCTGTTTCTCCCTTGCTGCTTTTAAGATTCTCTCTTTGTCTTTAAATTTTGCCATTTTAATTATGATGCATCTTAGAGCGGGCCTCTTTGGGCTCATTTTGATTGGGACCTTATGTGCTTCCTCACCTTGCATGATGTTTTTCCTCATCAAGTTAAGAAAATTTTCTGTCATCACTTTTTCAAACAGATTTTCTATCCCTTGCTCCTCTTCCTCTCCATGTGATATCCCTATGATATGGATATTATTATGTTTCATGTTGTTCTGAAGCTCCCTTAAACCCCCTTTCTTCTTTTTGAATTTTTTTCATTTTATGCTCTGGGAGTTTTTTTCTACCTTGTCCTCCAGCTTGCTGATTTGATTCTCTACTTCATCTAGCCTTCTGTCAATTCCTTCCAATGTATTCTTCATTTCAGATATTGTATTCTTCATTTATTCTTGGCTCTTATTGATTGTTTCTATGTCATTTTTCATGCTGGTATATTTCTCAGTAAGTTCCATTTAGCTTCCATTGAGTCCTTTATAGTTCTCACTGAGTCTTTGAGCATCCTTATACCCATTATTTTGAACTTAATGTTTGATAATTTGCTTGCCTCAATTTCATTTAGCACTCTCTCTGGGGGTTCCACCTTTCCTTTTGATTGGGGGTTGTTTCTTTTGTCTACCCATCTTAGGTGACTCTTCTTGTTTGTTTCCACATATTAAATTGTGCTTTGATTCCCTGTCTTCATGGTGTGACCTTCTGTGGTAGGAGAACTTTGGGACTCAGTGGTGTAGTCTCCTTGATCTCCAAAGCTGGATGCTCTTGGGATGTGCTTTATGCTGTTTATGTGGGCTGCATGTTGTAATTGTGTTTTGTTGTTGTTGAGTTGTTTTTTGCTGGGTCTTTCCCTCTCGCTGTCTGACTGAGAATCACACCACCCATCATGTCCTATATGCTGTTGTACAGTTGCTGCCAGAAGAAAGCCAAACACCCCAGGAACCAAACCCATAACTGCAAAAATAACCCCCATCCACAACCATACTATCAAAGCAAACGAGCAAATACTAATGAAGGTGTGAAGAGTTGAGAGTATTCTAAGAAAGAAAAAATAAATATGAGATGACTAACTGAAAGAAAAATGATTTTGAGAGGGTTGAGGGAGGAGAACTAATAACAGTAGGGAATAGAAACAAGGTGAAGAAAGAAAGAAAAGAAAATTTACATCATAAATAAAAAGGGAAGAGAGAAGGTAGAATTGAGTAAGAAAAAGTAAGAATATAGTAGTGGGCTTAAACAAAAACTGGAAAAATACAGTGGAAAAAATAGGAACCGAATTGGAGAAAAAGATCCACTAGAGCAGTATCAACAGCAAATGAGCAAAGATTAATATAGTTGAAATGGGAATAAGAAGGAAAAAAGAAAGAAAGAAAAGCTTATGAGAGGTCTAGAGGAAATAAAAGTGATTTTGAGAGGATAGAGGGAGAAGGAGTACTAAGAGTAAAGAATGAAAACCATGCTAAGACTGGAAAAAATAAAATTTATAATAAAAAAAGACAGGGAAGGCAGAAGGCAAAATGCAGTAGGAGAGGGGGACATTAAAATTTGAGATTTGAAATACAAAAAAAAGTGATGATGTAGAAATAAAATTGAACAAATGCTACAGCTAACATACCCACAACCAATGAGCAAAGATTGATAAAGGTGGAGAGAGAAAAAGGGTGTTTTAAGAATGGAAAAAAGAGTGTGAAATGACTAATGGCAAAATAAATGGTTTTGAGAGGCTGGAGTGGGGAGAAATAGTAAGAGTGTGGAATAGAAACAGGTTGTAGCCGGAGAAAAATAAAATTTAAAACAAAAGAATAGGAAGGAAGATGGTAAAGTGGAGTAAGTGAAGGGAGGAATAAAATATGAGATTTGAAATAAACTAAAGTATTAAAAACTACTAAAATAATAGGCACAAATTTGAAGAAAAATTAATATTAAAAAGCTATATATGAGAGGAAATAATGCGAATCATGAATACTGTGCTGGAATTAATCTTAGTAGAATTCAGTGTTTACTACTGTCTTCTGTTTCTGGATCCACCCCTGGTAATGTCAGGTGGTGTCCTAGTCTGGTCCTAGGCAGCCTGTTTGAGACTATATGCAGTCCATAGTTTGTGGCTGTCTGCTTCAGATTTGGCTGGTCCTGGCTGTTCTGCCCTGCTGGCTTTCCGTCAGCCCAGGGCCCGGCCCAGGGCCCAGGAGTGGTTCATTTAAAGACTTGAGAGCACAGCCAGTACCTTTTCCACCTGCCTCCAGAGGTGGCCTCTGGTGGGATTGGGAGGTTGAGTGCCCCACCCTGGGGGCACTATTCAGTCTTCCAGGAAGATGATGGGAATATTTTCCCAATCCTTTGCCACACATCTTGGTCTGTTGCACTTTCTTATCAATTATGTGTGGTTTCTGGTGAATTAGCTGTCTGTTTCCTGTGAAGGGCCGATCAGTGTAAAAAGAGCAGCTCTTTCTTGCTTGGTGCAGATAGCAGCTCTGTCAAGGTGCTGAGGCTTGGTGGGGGTGGCCCTGAATCCCCTTTGTTGGGCTGTCTCTAATCTTTCGGCCCTGACCCAGATGAATGGTGTAACTTGTAGTGTCTTTTAGAGTCCTTTGGGAGCTTTTTCTTCTTTATCCTGCAGAAATGTGCCCAGCAGGGGGCTCCTGAGCCTGGACTCACTGATCTGTAGAGCCTATAATCCCGCAGGTGGGGGTTGGGCTTGCCTGTCGGTTAGGAGACCTGCCTGGCTGCAGCAAATCTGAGGTTTTCAGCTCCTGGCATTCAGTCCCCAGCTTGCTGCTCTCTGGAGACTCAGCCCAAATTCTCTGCTCTGTATGGTCCCCTGGTGTCCCACAGTCCCTTCAACATGACTCTATCCTTCTTAGTTCTTTGTTTGCAGGGCCACTGCACACGCGCACATGCCCAGGCAAGCACCAGGTCCCTGCCGATTTGCAGGTCTTGCCTCAATTCCTCTTTTAAATGAGTTTCTGTGTGACCACCCCAGTGCCATGCTGCAGCATTGTGTCCAAAGGGGTCTGTTTTGTACCCTCCCCAGACCCTCCCCGGAAATCACTAAGTCTCTCTCAGTCAGGATCAGCTGCAGCCTGTCAGGGCCTCCGACAGTTTTAGATGGAATTTCTCTCTGGATCTCTCCTGGATGGTGTAGGGAGAATCCCACAGCCATACTGTAACATGGGGCGGTGGTGGGGTGCACTTGCTGCTTTCTCCAGTTGTTCTCTGCTTTGGGTGGGCCTGCTCACGCGGCACTCTCTGCAGCCAGCACCCCACTGGACATCTCTCTCCACTCCTGGGCCTCATGGCTTCTGAGCCGCTTCCACAGCCACCCTGAATCTGTGCAGCCAGAAGTGGTGGGTTGGGCTGTAGCGGCAGCCTTTGCTCCACTGGGAGACCCTAGGCCGCCCACTTCCCAGTGCGCTATAGGCACGCAGGCTCTTGCCCACTCACTGACATTTTTCCACACTCTTGTCCATGTTCACACTCACTCACTCGCCATTGGATTTCAGAGTTGCTTGCTCTGCGGTTTAGCTGCAAGACTGGTCCGGATCTGGAAACAAGTGGAATGAGCTTCCAGCTACTCTGTAACCATCTTGGATATGCTGATCTCCTGTTTTCATTTTGTTCTGAAACATACTCGCTGAATTAGCAGCACAGTCGGTTGAGATTTTAAATTCCAATCAGATGAATACACAAGAATTTTTATGCAGGCTCTACAATCATTTATTTGACAGTGGGAAAATTATTTAAGTTTTAAAAGGTATTTTTTTATAAGTAAAATATGAATATTGAGAATGAAAATCAGGAACATTCTTTTCAACTTTAAGATATAATGATTTGTGGTTTATGGAACAGCCCACAAATTACATTTTGGGAAAGATACTGACTTTGTAACATTATTTTCTAGATCAGGAATGTTGTCTTTTAAATAACTTGCAATGGGGTCAATCTGTGAAGTTACTTAAACCTTAAACTTTTCTGGAGTTCCAATCTGAAGAATATTTGGGGGCATAATGAGCTCCATGTGTTCTGCAATCAACGGGTATATCTTTCTTTTACTTGTTCCCAAATATGGATTTTTAGAGTGAACCAAAATTGGCAAAATATTTATATAAATTGCCATCATAGGTGGGACTGTCACAGCCATTTGTAACTGCTTAAAGAGAAACCTCATTAAACCTGTATGAATATAATGAAATAGATGTGGTGATGTTGTTATTCACTGCAGTGATAAAAGAATAGCAGCAACAATATCACACCAGCGTGATATCATTTATCAAAAGATGATACAGGCTTTCTCAAGGCAACAGGTTCTCCAAGCACACTCCAAAAGCATTCTGAATTTTCCTTTTGATGTGTTTGTATCTCTTTGCAGGCTGTTGGTAATTATGCCAAATTCTAAATGTCAGTCTTCTGTGAGAATTGAACAAATATCTATTGCCTAGAACAGAAGTTTCATAGTGACTATGTACAGAGAATTCAGTGACTAGCAAATATGACCTAATTCCTTAGGAAAGGAGGATGAAATTGAAATGCCGCCAGCACTGAGCCTCAATGTTCACAATGTCTTGAAATAACAAAATCTTCATCAGATATGTGTTTCTCATCTGCTTGAGAAGAATATTTGTTGTGAGACTTTGATGCCCTTAACTTTACATTCTTGGTGTTTAAAGGCCATTTATGTAAAATAGAATTTTTAAGGGAGCACTGTCCTAATTTTTTTTTATTTTGAGGTTGAAATATTTTAAAATTTTATCCTTTTTTGGACTTTCTTTTTGCTGTATACAGGATTCAGAGGTATTTAGAGGCCTGGAAATCAGTAGGGGTAGGAGCTTTTATGTTATTAAATCTAAGTTAAGAGCTCTCACATTTGATTTCTCAGCTGGCAGTTCTAAACTAGAACATTTATATTTGTTAAAAATTGATATTTTACCATGGCCTAAAAGATGACTTATTTTTGTTTGTCCTCAACCATTCTTATGAAAAGGAATAAATATGAAATGTTTTAGTGAAATTGATACAGTGATTCCACTTTTTTTTGTCAGGGGGGCAGCTGTGATTTCTCAGGTTATTTGAATATGACCTAGTGATCCCATATGACTGTGACCTGAGGTCCTTAAGTCTCCTCCACTTGAAGTAGGAAATATGTCAGAACTCATTAAGAGGTTATCTTCACATTATATTGATTTTCATAAAATGCTTCTCAAATTCTTAAATTATATTGGGCAGTGTAACATCTAAACATCACTGAGATCAGGTAATATTTGCATAATATTAATACATTTTACTAGTTGTTATTGTCATAACTATTCTCTGATACTGTATCATGAGTACTTGATTTTTGGTACATTATTAAAATACAAACTTTTATCTTCATTCTCATTGAAGGTATATGTTAAGTTAATTGGGCCCTTTGTTACATTAAGGATGTCAAACTCGGTGCCTAAAAATGTTCAATCCTTCCCAGGTCAGGCTTACCCATCCACAGCCACTGCTGAAGAATCTAACTATGTAGATGTTGGAACTCTGCCCCCTTGATCTGACTGATTGGAAAATAGGGAAATAATTAGTGGCTAAGTAGAGAAGCTGAAATATTTCATGACACAGAATTAAAACCTTGAGTGACAATTACAAGATAAAGTTCTGAGGAGGCAGAGCTGTGAGTAAGCAGAAATTATAAAGAGGAGAAAAGATTGCAGATCTGTCCTAGTAGTGTGAATAGCATTAATAAAGGTAATTGGCAAGCAACAGAGTTAGGATAATATCAGAACACTAATGTAAAGATTCTACTATGTTACACAATTTTTACCCTTCTGTGCACCAGGTAGTCCTGGATTTCTGTAGTTTTGTGTCCTTACAGTACACTTCTCATTCCATAAGGTAACTCGTGTCTGTCTCTATTTCTTGACGCACATTGAGAATTATTCATTTTCCTAGCAGCAGAAACCAATTCTTTAAGTGAAATATTTTCTAGCTGCCTAATATTTCAAAGCAAATGAAGTCTTGCATACTTGAAGCCATGCTGGGGAGCGAAAGTGCTTCTTCCGTTCTTCCCTTTGTTCTTCCTGTTCTCTGTTCTTATCCCGTGAGACAATTCCATACACTCTAGTTCCTTCTTTCTGCAGTTTCCAAGCCACTGATATGAAGGAAAGAGACAGGTAAACCCATAAACAAATGATGAAAGAAGTAGAGGGACCAAGACACACAAAGGTATATTTTTCTCTTGGTTGATTTGGATTATTTTTTTATTGTCACTCTATCTTTGGTTATGGGACCTCTTCTTCTCTATTGTCATTCCTCCCATAGTCTCACGAAATACCACAAAATAGTGTTCACTTGATATCTCCAGCCTAAACCAGTGCCCTCAAGTCCCGATTCCCTGTGCAGTTGCATACCAACCATGTCCTGTGTGTGGCTAATAGGCATTTACTAAAGTCGTAGAAAAAATAAAAGCATTATACAAAGCAGTTGTTTAGTTATACTGAACTTCAGAGAAACTGTGTTCTAGAAACAAGTAATATAATTATACTGGATCTAGTAAACAAAGTATAATCAGATACTATATCAAATTAGTATTAATTTTAATTTATTGCATTTATATCTTTTATTATATATAATTCATATGTTTTTATTTTATATTTAGGTAAGGAGTTTATATCTGGATTTATGTTTTAAATATTTAAGTTACTATAAACAACATCAGTATTATTCTGGGTGATGCAAAATACTTTCTTTTCCTCTAAAATAAAAAGTGTCCATGAGAACCACTTGACTGACACTATTATTAAATGCTGTTAACATTATTCAATGTTGTTCACAGAGTGGTCTCTTATCTGCAAGCATCCTGGTGGCAAAATTATTTTTTCAATGAGACACTTTAAGAATGGGAGTGGTATGTTTTTGCTGAATAAAGCAGGATAAATTGATGAGGCCTTTTTTTTTTTATGTTTCAGGATAGAAAAGCACTATTTAAAACCAAGTAAAGGTTACAGAGATATTTCTTATATACATATTTGTTTCACTTTTCCTAGGTCTTTGAAGGTAAAGGTTATGATTAAACTGTTGGGAGTCAATTAATAATACTAATATAAAGCTAAAAGGTTGGTTTTTAGGTAATATCAAATATTACAACTTCAAAATATTTTGATTTTCTAACAATGTTTGGTTTACTTGCGGCTGGATTTTCTTTTAGGAGTACCTGTATGTGTTTGTTGATACTAAGAGACATGTATGTTTACCTTTCTTTCCACATCCCCCACTTTAATAATTGTGTTATAGCGAAAGTATGGAGGTTATGTGTATGTGATGGGAGGGAACTAAAACGGAAGTAGAGAGGGACCAAGAAAATTACAAAATAAAATAGAATTTTTTGATAGTGTTGTTAAAATAAAACTTCTTTTATCACTAGCAATGTCAGTAGGGTAATCTCCAGAATTAACCTCAGAAGTATTTCTGCTACTGTACTTTATGTGATGGTGGAGAGGTTGTTCATAGACAGGTACGATTCCTTAAGCAGCAGCTGTGTATGAAGATTGGGAACGGTGCCCTGGTTCAGCAAAGTGTGGACTAAGGTTTCAAAGCCAGATTTTTCTGGCTTCCAAATTCATATCGTGGCTGTTATGCCTTTTCAATAAAAATGAGAAAGATGAGCATGCAATACCATGCATTTAGTAAAACATAAGGCTTGTGTTCTTATAAATTAGTTCTTTTTTAAATGAACTAATGCATGGTTCTTGAGGTTCTTGAGGTTCTTTAATTAAGGGGAAAAAGTCCATGGATGAGGGAATACAGTGCCTCACTAGAAATGGAGCACCCTTCCCAACTCTTGTGGGCAATAGGAAGGGTATTTTTTATAGTTCATTTTTATTGTATTTTTTCCATTACCATTTATCCCCGCTATATACTCTTCCTCCTCCACGCACTCCCTTCCCCCTGCAATCAGTGCACTGCTGTCCATGTCCATGAGTTCTTTCTCTTTTTTGTTTTATCCTTCTACTTCCTCAGTCCCCACCCCATCACCCAGAGCTATGAGCCTGCTCTTTGTTTATGAGTCTGTTGCGATTTTGCTCGTTAGTTCAGTTTGTTCATTAGATTCCACATATGAGTGAAATCACATGGTATTTGTCTTTCCCTGACTGGCTTATTTCACTTAGTCTATTGTTCTCCAGGTCCATCCATGTCATCCTAAAGGATAAAACTTTCTTCTTTTTTATGGTTGAGTAGTATTCTATTGCATAAATGTCCCATAGCTGTTTTATCCACTCATCTACTGATAGACGCTTGGGCTGCTTCCAAACCTTCACAATTGTAAATAAACTGCAATGAACATAGGGGTTCATATATTCTTTTGAATTAATGTTTTGGTTTTCTTCAGATAAATTCTCAGATATGGAATCTCTGGGTCCTAAAACAATTCCATTTTTAATTTTTTGAGGTAATACTGTAGTGCTTTCCACAGTGGCTACACAGTCTGCCTTCCCACCAATAGTGCAGAAGGGTTCCCCTTTCTCCACATCCTCACGAGCACTTGTTGTTTGTTGATTTATTGATGACAGCCATTCTGCAGGTGTGAGATGATATCTCATTGTGGTTTTAATTGGCATTTCTCTGAGGATTAGTGATGTTGAGCATCTTTCCCTACATCTATTGGCCATCTATATGTTCTCTTTGGGCAAATGTCTATTCATGTTTTTTGCTCATTTTTAATTGGATTATTTTTGGGGGTATTGAGTTTTATAAGTTCTTTATAAATTTTGGATATTAACCCCTTATTGGATATATTGTTGAATATGTTCTGATATATCTCCTTAGGCAAGGGAACAAAAGAGAAATAAACAAGCATAACTACATCAAACTAAAAAGTTTTTCCACAGCAAAGGAGACAATCAAAATGAAAAGACAATCCACTAAATGGAAGAACATATTTGCCGATACATCTTGTAAACTACTTTAAAGATAACTCCCAAACTAATGCTCTGTTAATATTTGGAGTACTGCATGCATTTTAAACCTTTCAAGATAAGTAATTTAAGGAGAACAACGTATTTTTATTTTTGTAATATTTCAAGCATTACAAACAAAACGAATAGCTAAATTATTTTTTTCATTACACTTTTTACAGTATATACTAAAATGCACTTACAATATGTGAACCAATATACTAGTTGCTGGTTATTTCTAACATTGCCAGCATTAATCTCACTACTAGTTCCAAAGTTGGAGACTTGGTTGGACCAGTAAATAATTTTGAGAGGCATGTTACTCCTTTCTTCATTTTTCTAGGCTAAAGCATTTGATTCCATTAATTCATGGCTATGAAACCCTAAAGGCAATTCCAGTATTTTTTGGAAATGTGAACTTCGCAACTATCAAGTAAAAGGTGGTGGTCTGTGTCTCTTAAATGATTAAGTGGGAACTGAAGAACACAGTAGTTCTCCCCGTTCCCTGCCACACTTGCCCTTAAACTCTGGCTTCCTATAAACCTAGAATAAAGTTTAATACATATTTGATGTAACTAATTCCTAATCTCATTGTTGAAAGCTCTGAATTTTTCTTCTAAGATCTATTTTTATTTTGTACTCATAGCCACATTTTTGGTAATATGCTTAAAATTTAGACTGTCTCCAATTATCTTTAGAAAAAAAATACATTCCCTTTCCACTGAATAATATGGCACTATCTTCTATCAAGCAAGAATAAAGAATCATTTAGTGTTGACTCTATGAGGCCAAGAAAAGTTACGACTACAGAAATTATTTATTGAGTGTATTAGTGAAATTTATCATTGTCTTGCCACACTTCCTATGTAACAATACTACCTTTCAAAATGTTGCCTAAAAGGGGCTGACTTTGTAAACTTTTTTGGAGTAGTTCTTGTTAGCTGCTTGAAAAATGTGAAATGGCAAATGCATGTACGTTTAAAAGTTGGTCTTCACAACTAAGAGATAATAGTGGCTTTTTACTTTGTTATTCATTTCACACAGCAGTGGACAGGTGGTTATTGTACAACACCAAACATTCTGGAGCGAGATTTGCTGTAATAACACAAACCAACAGGTTTAAACTTCACAAATGACCTTTTAAAGGGCAGGCATTCAATTTTGACAAAAATGATCAACAGCAGGCTTGAGGCTAAAATATAAAAATTTAAAACTCTATAATTAGGCAACTTATTTAAAAACACAGGATGAGAAAGGCACAGATGGTTCATATTAACAAAAGCAAACAAACAAAAAACTAAAAACATGAGTATAAAATTAGCAATGGCAAGAGATGAACTATATACTTTAATAGACTGCCTCTAAATATGTATCTCTTCATCAATCAGCATTTATTGAGAATTGGGGTTAAATACAAGTCTTTGCTTTAAGAAACATACAATCTAATAAAGGTGCTAGAACTTACAGCAGTTATATAAATCTATGTGCAAATGAAATTTCACCCTATGAAATTATTTGTACAGAAGTATGAAACAAGTTTGGGAAAAGATTTTAAAAAATAATTTTATGCATGAATAGATACAAATACACATGTAAATTGCTATACTCCTGTGTGTTCCAACAGCTGTACTTCTCTCAATCCATTCTTCTGCCAAATTATATAAAACTAAAGTATGGAAGGGTGATACTTTTTTCCAGGATTAATCACTGCATTCAAATTGGATTTATAGTCAGATAACATTTATGACCAATCTACTTTGTCTGCATGGTACTTCATTAAAAGCGATGTGGCAGTAGAAGATGGTGATCTGGATGAGGGGGGTGTTCATAAGAAATAGTGGGAATAGTTTTTGTCCTTATGAATGTGGCGACTTGAGGCTATTGATATAGCGGTGGGGAAAAATGAGAGTGCATGTTTGTGTTCTATAAATTACTCTTCATTCTTTTTTCCATCCTTTCCTCTAGGGCTTGTTCCTCCTTTATCTTGTTAAAAATCTTTCTTCTTTTCTTATATTTGCAGATGCTTACACACTGAGCCCAAAGTGGTTTGAGTGGAGGAAGTATATGGTTCAAGGTTGAATTGAATTGCTTGTGGGGCAGCATTTTAGCTTTTCTTTTTATGAGCTTCAATTCTTGAGTCAGTTCTTCGTTACAGTGGATCCATCCACCTTTGTGACTGTTTCTGGCTTAGTGTGGGAAAGGGAATTAGATTACTTGCTTATGAAAGGGTTGGAATCCTTGATATTTTTCTTTCTTTTTAATTTTTTTATTTATTGGTTTTGAGAGAGAGAGAGAGAGGTGGAGACATCAATTTGTTGTTCCACTCACTTATGCATGCATTCATTGATTGATTCTTGTATGTACCCTAACTGGGGATCAAACCAACAATCCCAGCACATTGGGATGACTCTCCAACCAACTGAGCTACCCAGCTAGGGCTGATTTTTTTTTTTTTTTTTGTAATTTGAGAACATGAGCCACAGAGGAAAAGAAGAGGTCTCCTGAAATGCCAACTAACACTAAACCAGTTTCATGAATGCCTTTGGCATTTGATTGTCCTTAATAGATTCTTTCAATGGCAGCCTCTGAGGCTGTCAATAAGAAGCTAATCTATTTGATTTCTCCAATAAAATGAATGATTTCAAAGACACCTGATTATATGGAACACTCTTCTATATCAAATTGCTTTTATTAGCTTATTTTATAGACTGAAAAACTGAGTAGCATGGAAAGTTTAATAACTTTCCAGCACCACTCAGCAAGTCATTGTGAAGATAACAGATTTCTGAAACTGAATGTAAAGCCCAACAGTCAGGTAATTGTCCGTGTGCATTTTTTGTCTAGGCCTCTTTCAGGCTCCATTATATTTTCTGTGGTTGCGTCTTTCTTTCAGCTGGTCGCACTTGAAAAGCACCAGCTCTCAGAAGCAGTGACATTGGGAGCGGCACCGTTGGCAGCATTTGGCTCATCACGACCTGGAGACCCTGACTCAGGAAAGCAACCCATCCACACAAACGTGCCTGTGATTGACTTGCAAGTTGCACTCACTCCAAAGGAAGTGATATTCATCTGACCGAATGACTCGGGTGGGCCAGGGGTAGTAATGTGTACACACAAATTTGTGTGCTGTACTGTTCTTTTTCAAAGCTATGAACTCCACTTACCAGAATAAAATTTTGTTTTCACTTGCAAGATTTCTGTATCTGTTTCTGACTTCTCCACATATTCCTCTGCTACGTTAGAACTGAATGGGCTGTGAGTGGGGTGATGGGGAACATGAGAAGGATAAGGTGTTCCCTGGGGACAAGGCAGGGAGGGCTGTCCTTTTCCCAGCTATCTTCTGATGCCTTGGGCGGTCTTCTTGGTGGCCAGCTTCATCGGTATTACTAGCACTTAAGACAGTGTTCTCCTCCAGCTGCTAGTACCCTTGTCATTCTTATTGTTGCACTTAATGCCAGGCTGACAGAGCAGTGTTGGCAGAATTTTTCTAACCTCAGGTACAAAAGCAAAGCAAAACAGTTGTATGATTAATGGGTCAGAACTATTTTTTATCTCCCTTCGGAAGGAAATACTTTTTTTCTTTTTTTTAGACAAATGAGAGTGAAGGCAGGCTTGTTGTGGGGAAAAAGATAAATCAAAGAATTACCTTATGTTTTAATCAATACTAAATGCTTTGACGTATGTTTTGTACTGGGAAGGCAGGACCGGGGTTGTCACAGAGTAATTAGAGGCGGGTGCTCGGAGCATCACGTATGCCTCTCAACCAGATACCACAGGCAGTTAAGCCTTTCTGTGTGTCTCTGTGCAGGAATCCTTCTTCCTGGCAGAGATGGGGAAGTATCTACAGATGTTTTCTGCAGATGTCTCCCCAGCAGGGAGACATCTTACTGTGTGCTTTCTCTTGTCACCTACTTCCCTTCTTCATTCCCGTACCTATCCATTTCCTCCTGGCTGCTTCCTAGATCCCTTGACTCTCCCTTAGCTTTGTCCCTTCTTCTTTGCACCTGCAACGTGGCAAGAAAGCCACTTGTTCTTTCCATATCTCATGTCAAAACTCACTTTTGGGATATGTTTTCAGTACATTCCCACAATAAGTGCATTTCTAAAGGTTAACAGCTGGGCATTCAAAACAAGAAAAAATATATATACATACACAAACATATAAGAAAAGTACTGTCTTATCTTTAACTTCTTTATTAAATGTGAACTACAGGCTACATTTAAAATTATTCATTTATTTAATAAATATTGACTTATTAAAAAGGCTCACAAGTCTAGATCAGGAAGACATTTGCCTGACCTGCAATGAAAACAGTACATGGAGAATAAATAAATACATTCCTAAAAACATCAAAAGTGGGGCCATCAATACTGAAGCTGCATTTTGTCCTGCTAATATGGCTGCCTTTAGAAACACCACTGTTACAGCAGGGGGAAGAGGAAAGTGTAACAAAAACTGTTGGGCCAGGTAAGGTATCTTGTAAGCATATATTTTTTAAAGGTCTATGCAAGGAATATATATATATATATATATATATATATATACTTTTATATGTAGTATTTTAAATCTGTTTGAATCCCCTGGAAAATTATATTCCCATTACTTCAGTGTACTTCTATTATTTCTCCTCCAGGTTTTCCACAAAACTTGTTTACTCAGTAATTATTTCCATACTATTGCTAGCTTCTATTGTCTATACTTCTGCACTTTCAATCAAATTGTACAAGCCCAGAGCTTTAAAGAAATGTTTAAAAAATTATAATTTATAGCATTCCTTGTAGTCGAAGATAATCTGGATAAGCAACAAAGATTTATTATGCATTGTTTTTCTTCTTTTAGTGGGTGACATGTAGTTAAGACTGATAGAGAACACTTGAGATGCATTTACCTGTAATTGTTTGCATATCTTATTTTTCCATCTCTAACTAGTTTTAGTGACTAAAAGAAGAGAAAAAGTATATGCCTTGCTAAAGACAGGAGAAGCACACACTGTGTTGGAACATAAGAAATCTTACAGATATGGAGAAGGTATTTCAGCCCGGCTTTCACAATTGAGAATAGATTCTAATTTTTTAAAAGCAATTCAAAAGTGTATTGTCAGCTTCTTAGAGAGAAATAATTTTAAGTGGAAGCATAGAAGAGATAAAATGTGGGGAGTAGAACAGAGGATAAAAATAAATACCAATCTTGGAAGCATTAAAATAATTTCCTAAGTGTATTTTTTCTTAGGGTTAATTCTCATTTTTGTGAGGAGACTTTATCTTCTCAATAGCAATAAGCTAATTGATCCCTTTGGCTCTAATTTCTATCCTGGGTAAAATTTACAACCATGAATGAAAATCAGAGTTATTTAGAAAATATTTCAGCTGTGAAACAGTCCTTCTGGTAGTTGTACTTTTGTGTTAAAATGTGTTTTGGAAATGCCTGAATTTTCAAACCCTGTGGATATCTAGCCATTTTCTTTAGCATGACATTTGACAGTATGTTGCTGAAGATGTCTGTGAATCAGTGAGAATTCCATTTGCCTTTTCTGATGCCTGAGGGTAGAAGAGAAGCAAAGATGATTTATAATAATATTCTGTACCCAGAATTTTTTTGGACAAATACTTAGCTGCATAATTGGGTGACTGCATTTTCATTTAGGGAGGAGAAGTTAGCACACATTAGAAAAAATATAACAAGGGCAAACAAAGCTTTAATAAAATTCATTAAAACATTTTAAAAAGTACTTTTTTAGAAGGTACTTTAGAAGTCCTTGGGTGGAAATGTGCCATTTTGAGACACAGGCAACCTCTCTGGCAACATTACATGAGCATTAAAGGACGGTCCAAGCCACTCAAACCACCTAGAGGAACAGAAATTTGAGCTGAATAAAGTGAACAAGTCTCTCCACACTAGGGGATTTTTCAAAAACCAGACCTTTTCTGCTTTCTAAAGTGGTGAAACAAAGTTTCAAAGTTGGTCTTTCCCCTGAGTTCCTTTATATGGATTTCTCTCCCTTGGTTCTTTCACCCT